>JBCIKM010425813.1:0-20456 GCA_039654465.1 Melibe viridis
GTCGCTGACAGTGACTTCCGCTGAAAAAACCCAGGAACTATTCACTCCGATCAAACGTAAACAGACAAACACTGTTTTGGTTGTCCCTTCTCTCACCTCGGCACTGTGTCTATACTATTTGCTATTCATTTTTATCGGGAGGGTGGGGGGGTCACCTGGTAGTTTTAGGGGTACATTAGAACACTGACATAAAGAACAGTTCGGGACAGTCCAAATGAGTTCTTTGCATCAGTAGCTCTTTACATTAGTCAGGATTTATGTATCGACTGTCTATACTATATAAAACGCTTAAAAATGGGTTCTTTATAACCATCAGTCCTTTATAACAGTCTGATTTGTTTGTGTGTGTATGTGTTTAGTTGAGGTTTTATGGCTCTACGGCCCACAAGGGTCATAGAGGCGCCCAGATGAAAGTAAGATGATAGAATAATTTAAAAAAGGAAACAGATCAAACCACAAACAGCAGAGAGATGATTACACTAAAAAATAAATATCTCTTAAAACACGACATACCCACACCACAGAGAGATTATTTACAGTGACAAAAAATATCATCTCTTCTAGCAGAAATAAGCAATGGCCATTACCAATAACAGCATGATGGTTCAGGAAGACCTTTAAACCCTTTTTTTGTGTAGAAAAGTACTCAGTAAGTTTAACATGCGACATGAAGTTATGTACCAAAATGCATGAAATGGGGCATGACCACTGAGGTACAAACAAGAAAACAAAAACAGGACATCAAAGAAAAAAAAGGGGGGTTTGTGTAAAAGATAAGAAATAGGGGTAGAAGTGCCCACCAGGGACTCCCACCAACCACCAGCACAGTCTGCTTTATGAGCCTGCTATACAGTATTATGATGTTAATATAGCATGATATTAAGAGGGCTAGTAATGTGTATTTAAAATACATTAATACTCATAAGATAAAATCCCATTTATGTTACACAGTTATCTCATGGGATACTTTTTTTTTTTCTTTAGAGTTCGAGTCTGTCCTGAAGAAGACTGGGACAAGAACTTGATGGACAATCCACACGTAAGTCGCAGAGCAGTGGCACGATACGATAAATAAGACGGCCCAGGTAAGAATCAACAGCTCAAGAACTGACGGAAATAGAGTTAGAAATTGAGAAGGCACTTTTGATAAACATAAAGAAATTGTAATAGAAATCTTTGCGAGTGAGAAGATTTTCATGAGTAAGCTGTTGTCCACAATCTTCATTTTAACAATAATCGATTACTTTATTTGCATTGAAAACAAATTGGAAGTCAACTGAAGTGTGTTTTTATTTAAAGTAAGATTGATAATAAAATCATTTCCCACGTAAAATTGTACGTCAATTGTTTTCTTTTCTACGATCGAGACTGACAAGTGAGTGTGACGACTCTGGCAGCATCCAAGGGAAGGAATACGAAAATAAGTTTCATGTATGATGTATGCATGCTTATTCCCCTTTGACTGTTGAGAGATCTTGGTGGTTTTTGGAGCCCCACAACACATAAGGGTCATAGAGAAGCCCAAAGGAAAGTGTAAGATGACAGAATTAGTTCAAAGAGGGTTCAGATCAAACCACAAACAGTGGAGAGATGATTTACAATAAAAAAAAAGAAATATCATCTCTCAAAACATATATTAACACCACAAAGGGATGATTTACATTGACAAAAAAAATACCATTGATCCTTACAAAAATAGCACGGGCCATCACCCATAACAACAGCATTTTTGTCCAGGAAGACCCTGGATCTGTAAATCCCCTTTGAGTACAAAAGTACTCAATACGTTTGTTTGTTTCTTTATTAGTGGTTTTAGGGCACCTCGACAAACGAGAGTCATAGAGGCACCCAAGAGGAAAGTAAGATGATAGATCAGTTAAAAGAGCAGATAAATCTTGACCCTTCAAGAGACGTTTTTACAGGGAAAAAATGTTATCTTTCACAGATAAATGACAGAGATGATTTACATGGGGAAAAAAAATCATTTCCCACAAACAAAAGACGCACACACAGACAAAGACACAAAAGGCAGAGCCAAGACTATCAAACAGAACACAAAATAGCAGTGTATGTGTGTTTGTGAAAGAGAGCACTCCAGAGAGTGCTAGAAAAAGCAAGACAATAGCTCTCGCTAAATGACAAGAGACAGAAGTAGACCCACAAGGACAGTGGCGGGGTAAATGTCTTCATCAGTTATTCATGAACAAAACTATGGGAGTTTTGTTCTTGCTGAGACACCCATGAAGTTTTATGTCACCCCGTTAGCTTTACAACACAGCTATGAGACAACTGGGTGTAAAAGGTCTGGGGCCACTCAGTATGTTTAACTTGCAACCCTGCAGTTATGTACCAAAAGGCACGGAATAAGGAATGACTACTGAGTTGCAAACAAGACAACAAAAAGAGGACTTTGCACTGAAGGGGAAAAAGTCAGACGAGAGTTTCAGTGTAAGAGATAATAAGAAACAGAAGTAGAGAAGTGCCATTCAGGGACACCCACCAACTGCCCACATTGTTGAAAGTCTCAACAATCAAATTTACAAACAGGCAAAACAGAGATGTCTAAAGATACTAATCCATTTTGAAAAGAAAACAGGGACAAGCTAAAAAAAAAGTGTCAATGTCATCAATGCTGAAAAAATCTTAGTATTTTATTTCACATTGTATATCTAAAAGTAATTGGAATGTGTACAACATGTAAAATTTATTATTTACAGAAAAGTAAGAAATATGCATCAGATATTAAGAATTTTTTTTTCTCCAATTAAGGAATTGCTCAATAACAATAAATATTTCATTCAGCAACAAGGTGAATTCTGGTATATCATAAATTGTACTACCATTTTGGATGTATATGAAAATGATTTTCTTTCAGTATTAAGTACTTTTCTACAGAGAATAAAGATCTTGTACATTCATTTTGTAATCTTATGGTTTTTATAGCAATACTTAGTAATACAAGTATTTGAGTTTCAAAACAATGATGGTATAAATCCCAGTTAATATGCCATTTCACAGCAAAAATAGGATGGACTGACCAGTGCCCTCAGTTGTCTTCAGGATAAAAGTACATCACAATAAGTTAATACTAATAGAGTTATGGTCCCATTACCCAAAATCAAAAAGCAATGAATGCTGTTTAACTAGAACTTAAAACAATTCAAAAGGTATCTAACACTGTCTTTTTAAGGTCCTCAACATCTTGCAAGGATGAAAAAAAAATCCAGCTTCAAATGGCTGTTTTGTATCCAATATTCAGCATTTCTTTCAAAACAAGCCGAGGTTTTGTGGTTCAACTGCCCCCCATCAAGAGACCGAACTTTGCTCCGCCCAGTGTGAGAGAACACACTTGTTGGTCAAGGAAACACACTGACTGTGTCAACATGCTGCACTCTTTGCCTGGGCAGGCGGGCATTGTGGAATCACTTGCAGTGTTTTAGAAAATAATTAAGATGGAAAAAGGGTTTGCATTTCCATCGCTTTGTAGAGACAGAACTTTGCTTTGATGACCTAGCTATAATTTATAGTCAGATAGCAAGAGATGTTATTAAAGTAAAAAAAGACATAATTTAACAGATAAACAACTGGAGCCCTTTATTAAAGTGACCTCCCCAAATCACTATAATAAGGAAAACAGCCAAGGAGGACGCAAGATAATATTAACCGGTTCCACGCAAAGCTATGACAGAGACTTCTGACATGCGCAAAGCTGCTACAAACACAGCAATAGTCTCTCTTTTTAATTTCTTCTCTATCTCATCCCACTGTGTATCACGTTCAGCCTTAAACATCCCCCGAAACAAACTAAAGACCCGAATAAACCTAAAGAAATGTGTATCTCATTCAGCCTTAAAAATTCCCAAAGACTGACTGAAGACTCCAAAAAACCTAAAGAAATAAACACAGCCTTGTGTAGCCTGGGATGATAGCCTTAATTAGATCCAAAGGTTATATTTGTCAATTGGTTTATTAGAATAGGTTATTTGGGCGAATTCTCATCAAGGATTATTTTTAGTCAACAGTTGTTTTGGGTTTTTTTCTAAATCTTTTCAATTATGCGAAGAAGAAACTTCAACATTTTATTCACCAAAAAGTACTAAGGCCCCTACTAAAAGGAAGCATGTTAGACCTGGTAATAATTGAAACAGACTTTGAAAAATCTTGCATCAATGTCTCCTTTATATGACAAATCATCAAATTAAACAAATTCCTATTCAAATCTTTAGGCCGGGGTAATACAGTTAACAGTACTCAGTACATTTAAATTATGACCCAGGAGTTATTGTACCAAAAGGCATGAAATGAGGGATGAAGCTTAAAAACCAGACAAGAAAACAAAAACATAAAAGATAAAGAGGAAAAGTAAGATGATGATTTCTGTGTACAAGAAAAGAAACGGAGGTAGAAGTGCCCACCAGAGGAACCCACAAACTGCCGTTACAAATGCATTCAATAGCTTCATAAATGGGAACAGATTATAGTACAACCATCTTGCAACACGACTTTTGAACACTGTAGCTCACTGAAGCACCTAAGACATTGAAATAGTTTGTTTAAAATCTACCACAGAAGTGGAGATGAACTTACTTAAGAATGAAATGAGAAAAACAAAATCATGCATTTCATTACTTGAAATGGTTAAAAGAGAAAATGGTCCAGTAAACATTGCTGCCCTTTGACAGGCCCACCAAGGAACCAAACTATAGCTCATAACTGTCAGGAGGTTCTTTTTTTTTCATTTTTGTTTATTGTTGTTGTTTTTGTTTGTTTTTTGTTTTGTTTTCATTTTGTTTGGTTGGTTTGTTTGTTTATGGTATGTATGCTTTTTTGGGGGGAGGGGATTGTTGTTAGGGGTTTTTTTTTTAGGAGGATAGGTATAAAACTTTTTAAAATTTTATCACTTTTTAAAAACATGTCACAAACTAGTAAAATCAGCAGTATCAGGCAGGACTGTAACACTCAACAAAATGATAACAACTTGAGGAATTTCTTTAAGTCAACAATTGCAATTCTCTAAAATGTTGTATCATATTATTAAAATTATACAGGCATATAAGTTGTGCATATTTCACAAACATTTTCAAAAACTTCCTTGATCGAGTTATCTTCTTAGATTTATCACAGCAATTTATGGAATGTTTGTCTCCCCTACAAAAGCTGTCAATGAAAAAAATGTTAAATACAATACCCAGTGTCATCAGGACTTGTGAAAATATTTTCAATGTTTCTGTTCAATACTAATAGATCAGGCCAATAATTTATAACAATGGATATAGTCTATATGATGGTTTCACGTCTCTAAAAATTGCACTGATAGTATATGCTGTGAAAATCAAACGACTCACACAAAACACATCATCTCAACAGAAAGCCTGGAATAATTACAAAAACTCTCCCCTACAAAACTGATTCAGAAATTTAAAATGATAAAAAAGTAAGTTTGTGTGTCATAGGTAAAAGGGAGTGTGGTATTCTCATTTGTAAGGAAACCTGCTACCCTGGAGTGAATTCATTTAGTATTCTTCTTCTTTTTCTTCTTTGAAATATTTGCACAATTTAATTTTCTACCATTTTTGTATTTTTATGTGATTTTTTAAATCATTTTACAAAATCAGACAAAAATAGAATAAACCTGAAAAAATAGCACTTGCAATGTTTTGTCAAAGCTTTACTGCTGCAGTTCAGGATGATTATGTAGGAAGCCCAAGGAATTATTTTAAAAATATATGCACTGGTTAACAATCGCAATCTATAAGCACTTTGTTGGCACTCAATATAGTCAAATAGTTTTTCTCTTGCTTTTATTTGTTTTTTTAATCAACTTTTATCTTTTTAATTCTCATCTAAATTTTATACTAAAAAATGATTTTGCAAAGAAAAACTCCTTGACTGGGACTGTATTTATCACTAAAGAAAAAAGATTAAGTAAAATGACTAGCAATTCAAACATAACTTAGTAAGATATACTAAAGCCTTTTTTTACATATAATTTGTTAATGATACATATTGGACAACCATTAAAATCTTGAATCTGATTTGACAACACAAGATGGGATTGGATCTGTGGGATTCATAATAATTTGAAAGAATCAACTTTGACAACTGTAATGTGTCCCCGGACTGTTTATTAGCTGGATTTATTTTTTAAGATACAAACTGATGGTTAGGTATCCTTGTGTTTCATTTTATGTTGCTTGAGCAGTGTTGTGCCATAAAACTGATGAGAAAATTATTACTACACATTATGAGGCTCAAAGTGACCTTGAAATAATGTTACAGGCTCTACACCATGTTGACTTTCTGTATCCTCTCAATCATAAGCCTAACACAGCTGCTGGTCTTGAGGATGGTGACAGCTCGATTGTGTTGGATGTCTCGGAAGTTGATGTCATTCACCTGGGGAAAATTCATCAAGGTATACAATTGTAATCTTAAAACAGACCAAAAAAACAAACAAACAAACAAAAGAGAAAATATGATCTAATCGAAGAAAATTATTTCTAACTAACATTTTGAATTATCATATTTTAAGCAAGCATCTTCATTATTGTGGGACAATAACTTGCATACATCATTTTCAAGAATGTCAATAATTGGCCATTTTGTTTTAAATATATGACTGTTAATAATGTTACTCCATTTTTTTTCCCTGCAAGTCAGCATTTAGTCAGTATTTTAGCCACTGTGTTTATAAAATATTCAAAATGTATATTTCAACAAAACATATTCAGTTCTGACCTCTACTCAATATATGCAGAGAGTATTTCTCTCATCTCAACCGTTCCATGCAAGATATGATTATCTCCACCTTTTCCCTTTCCCAGGAAAAAAAATGTTTGCAGTAAAAAAGTGGGTCAAAATTAGAGAGGGTTTGTGTTTAGCTTCAATTTGGCAGAAAGTGGAGAATCAGTTCTTGCAGGTAGCCATCAATACACATGCAATTTGGGTATTTAAATGGCTTTTGCTTTAAAATGAGCTCTTGGTGAATAAATCATGAAAGCAAGTCAGTTTGAAATAATAAGGTGTAAAAAGATTTCACTCCAAGAGTGTAACCCCAATCTTTTTTTTATTATTTCAAACCAGGTTAACTGCAAATGCATTGAATTTTTGAATAGGGGGTATAATTTATCTCATATAAAAAACATTGGGTTTTACAAAATGAATAGGGAGAAAGAGCTGTTACTTCCTTTTGCCCTTAAGTATTCTTACAGTAAACTAGACCAATACAAGATAAAATATGGTACAATCCTCTGAATTAACATTAGAGCTCTCAATTCATTTTGGGCCTTTAGCAAGTTCAAAAGAAAAATAAGAGCTACAAAAGAATTGAGCGTCATTTTTAGAAATTATCTTCTCGTTTTTCATTTCTGTCTGACATTTGACAACAGTTGCTTTGGAAAAGATCTTGCTTTGAGTCAGCTTGAAGCTGCTTCTGTGCTATTTCAATAAGTTTAGTGAAATGAGGCCAAGTCAGGACATTAACAGTTACAGTCCACCACAGTTCATTACTAGCTCTTCATTTTGAGTCAGTCCCCTTTAACTTACCTCTAAGATTTTGTCCCCAGGTCGAAGCAATGATGAAGCTGGTCCACTGGGAACAATTTTGGTCACAAATATTCCCTGCAGGTAACAAGCACTTGAGTGTTACAGAAACCAATTTGATTCAGAGTTTGTATTCAAAATTACGAAATGGCAAATGATAAAAAAAAAAAAACATTTTTAAAATCACTAACCAATTCTCAGTTACCATCAGGTTTTAAAAAAAATGGAAAAAAAAACCCAGCTCACTTTTTCTGATTTTCATAAATGGTCTGGAACTTAACAGCTGACTAAATTGCTTTGAGTTTTCTGTTCTATGTTAGGGGATCAGTATGTGAACAAAAAAATATTGTACTTTTAAAGGAAACACAGACCAGTAAACTTTGTATTTTAAAAAATCAAGAGTATAATACTATTTATATCAGTAAAAAAAAAAAAAAAAAAAAAGAGGAAGCATATTACAAAGAATGAGCAAAAACAAAGCATGAATTACCTGATCATTCACTCGAAATGGATTTCCCATGGAACCAATTCCTCCAGCAATGGAAAAACCCAATCCTGGATTCTTTTTAATAGTGACTCTAAACTGATAAGAATAAAAAATTTAAAAACATAAGCTGAAACCTCACTGCAATGAGAAAGTAAAAGCATAAATACATAAGATTAACCTTTAAGTCAGGCTATGAATTTCCATCTATATTTTACAAATTATTTTATTCTATCTTTTTTATCTTGGATCATGTAAATGGCAGTGAACATAAAAGATTAAGGCAGTAAATTAATGGTGCATTTCTGATGTTTTGTCTTAACAATTGTTTATATGACTTAAAAGACATAAACAGGACAGACAGCCTTTATTTTAAGTTCTGCAAAAAATGCCGCTCCCAACATCCAGCATATCCAGACACTGAAAACATTAAAAAATTTTGATGTACTTGTTTCTATTTATTTTTATTCATTTTTAAAGGAAAACATCCTCACCTCATCTCTGTGGTCTTCAGTAGTTGAGTCAGGATAAGATACCTGATCTGTAATGGGAGTTGTCTCCCTCAAAGGAGAACTGTTCTCTATCATCCGTTTTGTAGGAGTCTGGCGCTGAGAAGGAGGAGTGGATGTTGGCCCTGAACTGTGAGATCCAGGACCCCTTTTGCCTCCATGGGTCAAATCCCCAATACGTTCATACACGTGTTGACCATGACCATAGCCACTGTCTGTAGAGCTTGAGACCTGAGAAGATTGTTCCTGATTAGGCACCATTCTCAGATCATCTAGATGCCCCACTTCAAAGCTGGTAGAATAAGGGTCAAAAGGTTGGTCATGATGGGAAGAAGATCTATGCACACCATAAGGATTGCTTTGACGTTGGAAATTAAAAGGAGATGATCTGTTGTGTGTATCACTCCTCGAATCGGAAGAGTCTGACAAGTTTCTATCACAACTTCTTGATGGTCTATGAGGCAGGCCAATCTGAGAGGCAGAGCCAATTTGTGAGGATGAACTTCCTGATCGTGTTGTATTGTGGTCTTGTATTGTCTGCCTACCACTATTACGGCTCATGTAACCGTTATCAGCATAGTTTCCTTGGGATTTATCCCTCGAATTTGGTGGAAGGTCAGAATAAGGGCTGTTTCCATGAAAACCACATGGAGATGAGATTGATTTGTTGAAGTTCTGTCGTGAAATATTTGATGGGACTTTAGAAACTGTAAGGTGGGAAATACCCACAGTTCTTGGTGAGTCAATGTGATTTGAGGATTCACTTGATGACCTACTGTTGGTTGAATTAGGATTTGGGCTCTCACTTGGACGTCTGTATGGAGGTACGCTTGGGTAAGGAGGAGGCGTAGGCTTGCTATGGCCTAGCACAGGAGTATGGCTTGACTGCGAGGGGAGAGGAGAAAGCAGAAATTAGTCACAATGACAGATATAAAATGTATTGTGAAGTGAAAAGCGGGGGGAGAGATCATAAAAATAAATACTCTGAAAATGTTCCTATGAAGAAAAGACACTTTCTATTATGATCATCATGATAAGTGAATGAAAACTACACATAACAAATCAACAAAAGATAAGTTTTACATTTAAACAATACAACAGCCACAATAATATTTTAACAGTCATAAGATGTGTGTAACTTAAAGATCTAAAGAGATCAATAATTGATTATGTACCTAATCTAGAATGCTCTGTGGTAAATAAGCTCATTGTTCTTTCTCAATGAGCGAATAATACCAAAGGCAAGAGCAACTATTGTTTGCCTAAAGATCAAGTAATACCCCTTGTGTATTGCACATTACGCCATGCAAGATCAGGCATGGTTGACTGATCATCTGCCTGTCTTCATTTCTTGTGATCCAGAGTTTTTCCCAGCTCAAGCTTCCAACACTGCTAAGGCAGAACGAAGTGATAAGATTAACAAAGCAAAACAAAACCTTAATCTAGAACTACTAACCTCTCGCACTGAGCCTTCTTTCTCTTCAGAGACAGAATGTAAGTTGACTCCACTCATCTTCTCATAGCCCCCTTGAGAGGAAGTGGCACTAGGTATGGATACAGGAGCACTACTAGCCACTGGAGTGCTCTGATCCAAGAAGCTTTCATTGTGAAATATTGCTGCTGGCTGAGATGACGGGGGAGCTGTTTGCACTGACAGACTACTGCCTCCCATTGCATTGCGTAAGTTTGGTTTGGGAGCAACAGGGGGGTTCCCTGGTCCCTGGTATTTGGAATGGTGAGGTTGTAATGCAGATGGCACAGAGCCACTTTTATTGTCCAGAGTGGCCTTAAAAGAATATGTAGTGTGATTCATACCACTATTCACAACTTGGGTGCTATTAGAAGTTCTGAGATTTGAAGATGAACTGTGATAGTCATGTTTTGCATGGGAGGTAATTTTCTGATAATCATTGTGTGACATGAAATTGGGATTATAAGCAGTCCTGGAGCCATGAGAAGAGTGAGGGTCATTATCTTTGTAGTGGCTTCTGGAATACAGTCTTGGCTCCGATTTGGATGGAGATGGGGGCCGGAAGTAATGAGATGTTGGAGTATTGTGTGAAGCAGGACTCGCCGATGAGTGATGAAATTGAGTGTCTTTTAATTTGTGATGCTGCTGATTCACCTGCTGCTCTTGATAAGCTGCTGCAGCAGCATTTGCTGTCACATTCAAGCCGTATCTTTCAACATCACTACCATAACCAACACTCTCTGCTTTCCGCCTATGCCTGTTGCGGTGATGACGATGATGGTGATGTGGCACGGGTTGGGAACGAACAGACATTGTCTCTGAATGGGTATCACTTTTAAGTCTAGAACTATGATAGTCTGAATTAAATCTAACATCAACATCACTGCGATATCCTGTGTCCGAATCATAATCTCTCATTCTCCGTGACCTCCGACCCCTGTGCTGTGACAGCAGTTGCCGTTGATATATATCATCCTGCGCATGGATGTCAGTAGACACACCAACCGATGCAGTTGGTGACTTTTCATGGTCCCCAGACAACACTGACAAGTCAGGTGTAGAGCCTGACAAATGGGCCCCTTCGTTAGTCTTCCCTGCAACAGAAATGAAAAAAACGAATGTCAGAAAGTGTACAATGAAAGTGATGACAATAGACATTGATAAAATTGTCGATATATTTTAAGAGGCTATATAATTCATACACTGTTCTTTCATGAAACTGTAAGCAATTTAAGAAAAAAGTTCTCTTAAAGTCAGACATAAGAGAGAAAATCTTTCAAATTTTTGAGGTTTCCTCAAATTTTAACAGTTGACAAAAATTTTTAGCATCTGCAAGTCCAGTACATCAAGAGAATCAGGGGGGAATGAAATTTCACAAGAAACAATAGTTTTTAAAATGTATTTTAAACTAAAAAAAAAAAAAAAAAAAACCAGTAAGAAATATCATAAGATAAAGGCATCTGCATCTGAAACATAAATCATTTAAACCTTTGCATGTCTCCCATTTTTCAAAGAAAATTAATTGAATTCAAAGGCAATTAAGAGATGGAATAAATTAGGTTATTGATTTAAATATTTAAACCTAAACCATAATACTTGAAGACAGGCAGAATGATAACAGAATTAAAACATTTTTTGCATGATATTTTCATTGCTCTTTTTACCCCTTTTAGGGAACGTCTCGTCTCCAATAAGAAATTTGGTGTCAGATTCAATGTCTGGTGTGGATAATCTATGCTGCATCCTTGCTTTGTCTTTCTGCTGTTTCTCCTAAAGAAAACAAATAGGGTGAAAAAAATAAATCTTATGTCTTCTAAATATAAATGGCCAACACTACCAGGATTGTTGCTCTGGTGATGGTCTGCTTTCAGACTCCCTCCTTTAAAAATGATTTTTGTTACCCTTTATCTTATTTAGTTACAAGTTTAAAAGGCCATAAAGGTGTTAAGACCATACCAAGGACAAAATAATATTTTATGTTATGATCATTTCAAAGTTGCTTTTACTTCCTCTCTATCAATTGTAAATCAGACATTGATTTTTTTGATGCCTCATAGGCAAAAATCATTTGATTAATATATATCAATGAATTGTATACCTTATCAAATCTGTATAGTCTGTGGGTTTCCTGCAGTTTTGGGGATGTTGAGTTGGTAATTTTTGCTTCTCGTATTTGCACATCTGTATGGTTGGACACTCGTGAGTAGCCAAATCCAGACTGTGTAGCCTATTTCAGAAAAGAGCGAAAACCAAATAAGATAATGAAAAATCATTAAACCTCATGTTGGTAGGTGAGCACTTCTTCAGATTAATTCATCAATGTCAATACATTCTAAATAACAAATAGATATTCCTGTGTTACAAAATTGTACTGTTAAATATAAGCTAGAAAACAAATATTAACATTGCTTTAATACCATCCTCAAAAGACAATTTAGTTTTAATCTTTCTTTTTAATTCAGTATATGTACAGCATACTTGTACCAAAACATTTTACAATGTGCAAATGGAAACAAACTAAAAAAAAAAAAAATGTGCAAATACCTATTATGAGCGTTCGAATGTTTTTGTTTTACCCCCACATGAAAATAAGGTAAAAAATCGACAATCTAAACAATTTTCTTGAACAAGGGTCAAAATCTATCATTATCATACCTCATCAAAATTTACTGACACTCTTTGATTCCTGTTACCATCATCAGATTCTGTGGGGTGCCTCTCTTCATGGCCATCACTTATAGCACGGCGCATGGCTAAATTACGGGCATGGCGAACCTTTCCTCTCATCTCCTTGGGATAGGGTGTAGGACAACGGACTAGGGTACCCTGGTTAATGTAATTAGTAAAAATGATACTTGTTACAGCAAAAAAACATAATGTTATTGAAATAAAAAGTCAACTTTAAAACTGTTAGAGAATGGAAGAATAAAAGATCTTTTGAGGCAATCAGTAATAACTTTTTAAAAAAGGGATTAAGCTGTTATTCAAAATAATTGAGATTGAGTAACTGGTAAGTCGTAGATGAACCATCAAAATATTAAGATTAACATGGTTTTATTACCTCTTCATCTGAATCATCATTGAAGTCGAAATGGATTTGCTGCCTTCCCAGCCTCTCCTCATCCCACATGGAGGCATGAAAGCTTGAAACATCTCCTGTGTGGTCTCGTTCATCTAAAACACCAGAAAAAAAGGGATTCTTTAAATCCAACATGCTTTAGGCCCTATAGGTTGGGTCCAGACAGGGAAGTTGGGTTAAGCTCATACCCCACAGTTCACTCATTTCCAAATTCAAAACAAGAAGCAGCCAAGAATATGTTCAGCAATAAGAAGAATTAAAGATTATTGGTACACTGGATGATTTGAGTTTTTAAGATTCTTTTCTATCAAGCTCATCTATGATTAAAAAGTGGCAAAATTTGATATCAAACCATTAGCTTGTAGCTCTCCTTGAGGTAATAAATAACAAGTCAAGATCTTCCTTCCTGTGTCTTCCTCATATTCTGACTGCAAGGGAATCAATGGGCGAGTCTGTAAATTAAAATTTGATGAACAACTTATTTTGAGAAGAATTTTGACACATCTTTTTCAAAAATGATTGTGATAAATTGACACAATTTTACAATCATTTTAGCATAACCAGTCTGAGGTGTACCATTATAGTAGTGTAGTGATAACCTATCATTGAAAATGCAATACTATTATTTTTAATATATATATATATATATATATATGTTTATACTTTTAAAAGTCTAAAAAAAAATATTATGATATGATCCCATCTACTTCTGGTTAAGTATATTATCCAATTGTTTGCATTTTTTAAAGGATATGTTAACCAGGCCTTTATTGAAAGCTATTTTAAAACTTCATTTCTACATGGTTCCTAAATTCATATTGAGGTAGAACCCTCTGTAAATACCTGATTTTCTGTTAACCATAACGCCTGAAGTTCTTTCAGCTTCACAATTGTGAAAGGCAGACAACGAAGTAAGTTGTCGCTTAAGTTGAGAACTCGTAGTCTTGGAATTCTGCCTATTTCATCTGGAATGTATGTCAGTTTATTGCTGCGTAGGGAGAGAATCGTGATGCCACTACAGCTGCCCAGCTGGAGAAAATATTGGATGGTGACAAAATTTGGATTAATTTTCATGCAGCAAAATTAAAGTTTAGTTTTCAAGTAGACAAAAATTTACAATCTTTGAACTCTTATCACAAAAAGGAGGAAGCCATTGACCTTTATACCATGATCTTTCTTATGCAACTATAATGATATTCTTTCCAATTGTAAAGTGCTATTAATTTTTTAATTAATTCTACAATTTGATTATTAATTTTTTTAGAATTTTTAAAAAAATGATACTCACCTCAGCTGGAATGAACTTCAATAAATTTTCATCCGCATAAAAAGTTCTGAGATTGCGAAGAAGACCAATACTGGCAGGTAAATCTTCAAGATCATTTTCACTGACATTCAGCTCTGACAGAGAAGACAATCTAGTAAGAGGGAGAAAGTGCATAATTGTAGTGCAACCTACAAAAGGATAATAGCTCCATGCACAGATTTTTTATCTCTAAATGTGAAAAGATTATGAAATATTGTTTATAGAAACTTTCTTGTACAGATTTAATTAATAAGACTGAACAACATATTATATAGCATTGTTTTTAGATTTGTACTCATACATCACAGAGTTTTTGTCCCTGGAATATGACACTACTTTGAGCTTGCAAATTGCAATGGCAGTTTGCACCCCATGCAACATCTTTTAGCGAAATTAAAACAAACTTTACACTTTATCTTTTAGATTAGATTTCTTCTTATATGATGAAATGATCATGGACTCTAAAATAGTAAACTCTTACCAAGAGAAATCTCCAAATAGATTCCTGGGTTGTTGTTTTGTTGTTTTTTTGTTGTTGTTTTTGTTGTTTTTGTTTCGGTTTTGTTTTTTGTTTTCTTTTGTTTGTTTGGGGTTTTTTTGGGGGGAGGGCGGTTGGTAAAATTTCAAAGTAATCTCTTGTGCAATTTCAGTCAAAAGAATAAATTCTATAATAATATATACAGATATATCGTATACAAAACGGAAATTGCATGTATCTGTATCAGTGCAAAACAAAATGAGAAGATCCGTTTTATAAAAAAACAATCTAAAAAATCTGCTCTTACCCTCCGAGAGTTTTGGGAAGAGATGTCAGCTGGTTGTCATCAACTTTCAAGGTGGTCAGATTGTTCAAGTTGCCTACAGGAGTAAGATAATGAAAGATAGAGGAAATGCATTATACGCATTTAATTATGCCATAAAATGAGTGTATAAAAAGACCAGACAAATTATCATCAAACAGCTTAGAAAACTATCAATAAAGGGACTGTTATTAAATAGAAAAAAGAAATCCTTTACACAACTATCAAAAAGTCTTATATTTTCATTTCCTACTTTTCTCTGAAAATGTTATCACTCGGATTTAGCTCCCTCAAAGATATTTCATTCAGTAAGGGATTACGTACTTACCAAGAGATTCTGGTAAGGATAGCAGACGATTACTGGTGAGGTGAATGTCAGCAAGAGATACGCAGCCCTCTACCTCGGGAGGCAGTTCTTGTAAGTGGTTTTTGGTGGCGTCCAAAAACACTAACTGTTTCAGGTTGCCCACAGCCTGCAAAACACAAAAGAATTACTTCATAATATATATAAAATCTAAAATAGAAATATTAATGATAATAGCGAAATAAATATCCACCGGGGTGCTCAATACACATTACAATACCATTACATCCCTGGCAGACAACGAACAAATAATATTTATGACAAGACAAGTCGCCTGTTAGGCGTGTTACAATTTTTTAATCATGACAGTTGTCACAAAAGCACTTTAATTTGGTTATAATTGAAATAATAGAAATTAGTTCACTGTGGGGTCATTGTCTGTATCTTTGAAACTCACAGGATGGACTCTTGAAATTTGATTATGGTCACACCATAATTCTAACAGGCTGTTCAAACTCCCAATGACTTCAGGCTGAAATAAGAAAAAAACAAAGTTTGAGAAAAAAAAAAATCAATTATTATTCTGAATCACAAAGACAAAATGAAAAGCTTAACTAATTGGTCTTAGCTCCCTTTTTTTGGTTTTTTTAAATCGAGGCTTATGAACAAAACTCTGACAAAGCTCATTTAAAAAATTTTAAATCAGCGAAAATTTTTGGTTGATGTCTTTAATTCTTTAAAAACTTACTTCTGTTCCCTAAAATGTTTCAAATTATTTTAGCAATACAAAAAATAAACAATCTCCTAAAAATTAAGCAAGAGCGTCTTTGATTAAATTTCTTCTTGTATTAAAAGCACACTTATTTACCAGCTCTGAAAATTCATTGTTGCCAATATCAAGCCTTTCTAAGGCTGTAAGGCGGTTGAATGTTCGAGGCAATGTCTTCAGGTGATTTTCCCTGATTTCCAAGATCCGAAGTGAAGTTATCCTGTAAAATTTATGCATTAAAATGAATTATTTTCTTTCAAAATAAATTCCAGGAAACAGTAAGTCATGGCTCAAATGTCATTGAAGAAAGAAAATTGGCTTACTATATCAAAAGGGATTAAATATAAACTTAATATATTATTTTCAAAGAATTCAAGAGCAATATACCTTCCAAAACTCCCTGGCAGATAGTCAATGAAAGTGTCATTGAGGTAGAGGTGTGTCAGATTGGGCAATTGTGTAAATCCATCCGGTAATCTGATAAAACACCAAAACAATAAAAATTTTATTTCAAAAAGAATATCTATCAGTATGATATAATTGTGTGTAGAGCAAGACAAACAAGCCATTTTCTTATCTATGTTATTTGTAATTATGGTTGAATGGGGAAAAGATCAGGATGAAGATATAAATATAGCAAAAGAATCAGCATGGAGGCAGACAAAAGAGTTTTATAAAAAAACCTACAGGGTCTTTTGTCACTACAAGTCAGATACAAAGAAGGAAGCAATAGCACCTATTTGTCTCAATATAATTTACTCCAGTGTGGCACCCTACTTTGCTCTTGTGTTGGTGTTTGATGACAAACCTTGCCTAAATACAGGTTTTGTTTAAGTGAATTGACAACGTCTTCAGAGAATGCCAATTTTGTGACAAATGCCAAGGCGTTTGGTTGGCTTCATGTAAGGAGAGTTTCTTATGATTTTCGCTTCGTTTTATTAACAAAACGCATAATATATGATACTGATTTCACCACAAAGGCGAGACAATAGCTGTTGTTTTCTGAAGAAAATAAAAAAAAAAAGAATGTGACTTGTGCGCTTTGAAAAAAACAAAAGATGGAAAAAGAAAAAAAAAAGTTTGTATACACCTCTGTCCTGAGCATAACGGATTGTGTGTCTGTTAGCCTGAACAGCGTTTGACGTGTCGCGGCCTTTGTCAGTGAGGACAATTCCACAGTCTGTCCAGGCCAATGGTCATTCATAAAACTCCGTTAGGGATCTGGGACTTGTGCCAAATGACCCGTCAAGTCTTTTTACAAAGGGAAGCACGCCGATAGAGGTTGAAATATTTATGCACCTGAACAAAGTGAGAATGTCTACAAAAGGGGAAGATTACAGAACACTGCAGACACAGACAGACAGACAGACAGACAGACAAACAGACAGCGACGTGACAAGGCAGGGCCTCGAGGGTATGTTGGGGCAGAGTTCCATGGTGGGGATAGGATTCCTGATAAAGAGTTATAATTCAGTAAACTGCCATTACAAAGAACGCGCTTAAAAAAAAAAAAAGAACGAATGGATTGAAAAAACACATTTTGATAAACAAATTGGATTCCTGGAAGGGGGTGAATCAAAAGTAATGACTGATATCAAGAACAATTGGCCTATTTAACTGATGTGGCGTCGGGTTTGTTTGTCTGTTTTGTTTGATTTTTGTTGATTGAGGGTTTTTGCTGTTTTGTTTTGTTTTGTTTTGTTTGGGGTGGGGTTTGTTTTGTTGGGGTTTTTTTTTTGGGGGGGGGGGGCGGTTTTTTTGGTTTGTTTGTTGTTGTTTTTTTTGTTTTTTTGTTGTTGTTGTTTTTTTTTTGGGGGGGGGGTGTTGAACTTATGATGTGGCGTCATGTTTCTTTTTCTGGTTGTTTATTTTGTTTGATTTTTGTTGTTTGAGGGGTTTTTTGTTGTTTTGTTTGTTTGTTTGTTTTTGTTTTGTTTTTGGTTTGGTTTTGTTTTTTTGTTGGGTTTTTTGTTTTTGTTTTTTTTTGGTGGGGGGCGTTGTTTTGTTTCTTGGGGGGGGGGGGGGTTGTTGTCCTTAAATATATAAACTGAGTGCTCGTTGTATATCCCTGGCTCAACGCCACTCAAAAATTCAATTTGTTTCCTGTGAGGAGACATTACTCATAGAGGAGTGGAGAAAGAGAGAAGATAGCAACTAGAGGAGGTGGAGAGAATTCCAGACAGCAGCAATGAAGAAATTGGGTTCTTCTGTGATGCTGATAAAGAATGTTAGTGAACGGGTGTAACAAAGCCGTAAAAAATATTTGACAATTTTATATCTTTTTTATTTTAATTTATTTCATTGGGGAGGGGGAGGGGTCAGTTCGTATGACCAAAGCTAAATTTGAAATTATTTGAAGAATTTTAGCCGCGTATTATCCATTGGTTTTCTGGGAAATCCAGGAAAGCTGGATAAAAAATTCAAACTGCTTATCCGATTGCGCAATGCTTTGTGGCATGGCAGCATCCCGCGGTTTTAAACTCAAAGAATCGTAGACTTCCTGGATAAGATAAAGCGATTACCGAATGTACCGCAACAAAACGGTGTTGACAAACTCATGGCTGATTAGAAATGGATAATTCGAATTATACTCGCAATGACGCTTTTGATCAGATTCGATCCTTGTTTACTGCTCAAGCTGAGAGGGCGTGTGTTCATGCGTGGCTGCGTTAAGCCAAATAAAGTCCAGGCTCGCCTTGTTTGGCAGACTTTGTTTTCGTGATCTTTCTGGGTGTTGTGGTTGATTAGGGAGGGATAGCACGGATTAAACGGTTTACAGGGGTCATGAATCAACTACTACTTGTTTTGTCAGAGAATTAAGAACCTCGGAAACTTGATGTTATTACATAGGACCTCTACTGCACACACTGCACAGAAGGTATGACTCTAATATTGCGGTGAAAACAATCCTAACTCCTGAGCATGCATTATATTCATGGACGTTATTCCACCGTATGTGTGCAAAAGTGACAAGAAATTATTTTTATTGTCCTTACTATTCAATGAAGTTTTGTATCGTCTTTAGCTTGAGATAATGGTAAAACTTATTCTAAGTGTATATCTGAGTTGTTATGTGGCCATCATTTTCACAGTTTGAGCATAGTTTGTGGATACAACTTATTTTTTCTATTTTTAGTTCCTTTTTTAAAAAATAATCATGACTTGTTACATTAGATTTGGAAAATCTACTTGTATACATCCGCACGCTCAAAACAGGCCACACGCACGCGCACAATGCCCGACGGACAAATCAGATCAATGCATAGATCACAAGGATAGATGTTTAGGGGGGAAAGATCGATAAACAATTAAATAGGGTTCAACCTTTGGCATGTTGGTTAGCAGATAGGATCTCATACGGTTCTCAAGGATCAAACATCAAAGTAGACAAAAAAAACTATTGAACAAAGAAAATATTACACCTTTAAAATTCTGAAAAGAGAATTGCATGATATTTCACACAAAGACGGTTGAACATAAAGCCATTTTATGATACTTATAAAATGGAAATCTTATTATTATCATTCCACCTTAGAGATTTCTTTCCTCTTTTCTTTCCAGGATAACCATTGTGAACGATATAATGGGGGCACTTAAAATTTACATTAATATGTTTTCAAACGTATTTACTACATGCCTGTGCTGTCAGTAAGAAAGCTTTATCCCCGATATCGTGTCAAGATGTGCAAGAGCAACGCGTCTTTTTTCAGGTTTAAGTGTCAAATTTTCCATAAACCGACTGCGTTGAGTGATTATGTACATAATGGCGCGTTGCATGCATTTGAAAGCTTTATTACGCATATCAATCTGTTGTATTCTTTAAAAACCGTATCATTTTGATATGGATATTGGAATACACAACCATTTTCTAGATTTAAATAAAAACTCACGAGTAAAATAAAAATGGACAAGAAAGCAATAATTCTCCTCGGCGAATCTTCCAATAAAAAATCACCGCGAATAAACTTATAAATCGTTACAACAAAAATAACAAGCCAAGTAAAAAGGGCAAACATTTAAATTGTTACATTTATATTGATACGTATTTGTTTGTTTTTTTTTGTTTTGTTTTGTGTTTGTTTGTTTGTTTTTTTTTTTGTGGTTTTTTTTTTTTTTTTTTTTTTTTTTTTTTTTTTTTTTTTTTTTTTTTTTTTGGGGGGGGGGGGGCCCTCCAAACTGGAAATCAACCAAC
>JBCIKM010425814.1:0-10583 GCA_039654465.1 Melibe viridis
GAAAGGAGTAGGGGAAAAAGTAAGACAAAAAGCTTCAGTGAAAGAAAAGAAACAGAAGTAGAAGAGGTACCAAGGATAAAATGACAAGACTTGTTGAGGAAAAACTCTGATTAACAAAGCAACAATTTGTTCTCTTGTGGACAAATCAGTGGGGAAAAAAAGCAGTAGCATTCATCATAACACTTTAAAATATACATTTATAAACAGTATCATCGTTTTTAATTTTGATTCAGGGTCTTCCTACATTCCATCATAACACTGAAAGATTCAACACAGCGCTGAAGAAAAGGCAGGATGAAAGACAAAAGTCTACAAACTATTTTGTTTAGGGAAAAAATTTTTTTTTAAAAGGACGAAAAACAAAGACATTACAGACAAACAAGAGTCATGAGCCATCTTAACACGTGCCTGGACCAAGACACAGTTGAGACATTGCACACCAGATGACCTTAATAAGAAAGGGTGTCTTGACTTGCAGCACAGCATATTATTATATTATGTATCGGCACGGAATATTTCATGTTTTATATACACAAGACAACACATTACATATTGGTGATTTTATTGATTCACAATGGAGAGGACGAGCAAGTCAACAAAGACAGCCTGCTGGAAGCCATAGTGCTTAACAACACATGAGGAACACGAGTGGGGGAAGGAAATCTTCCCATTCCCATTATCAGCATTAGATATAAATTGATGAGACTAGAAAAGTGATATTGAAGAAAAAACATTGCACAGTATTAGGCCCTTTATATATAATTCTCAAAACCTGGTTTTTTCTACACCTCACAAAGTCTCACCATTTAAACATGTTTGTTTTTCTCTTGAAGTTGTTTATTTACTTGATTTAGAGAAAATTTAGATAAGAATCAACTCGCAAAACAACCTTTTGGTTTCAATGTTCTTGTTAAAATGGTTTCGGTGGGTATATTTTTTTTCAAAAGAAAAACTTAAATCTTGAGAAAATTGAAGAAATTATTACGTCAATTAAAAAAAGAAAAAATTGGGGGAAAAAAATAAAAACCCCAACAATTTTACAGAAGGACTTTGGGATTTCTAGGACAAGGTCACCTACTCCCATCCCTTTTTGACACCACATTCAAACTTTTAGTCTCATACATGGGTGCTTGAATTCTTTCTTTTCTACTTCTGAGAATGACCAAAATGGCTGCAAAATTTCAGATGACAGATAGAGCAAAGATGCCATGGACATATTTGATAACATATGAACATTTTGTGAGGGACATCGGCAATGTCTTGTGTGAACACCATACTTTTGCATTAATTCATTCTACAAAACAGGGGCATTTCTAAAAAAAATAAAAAAACCAAACAAAAAAAAACCAAACCCCAAAAACACACACAATAAAACAAAAAATAATTGAGGCTAGAATAATTTTTGTCTTCTAATAAGTTTAAAAATTGAAGACAGATACCAGGATGAAAGAGGGAAGAGATAAAAGCATTTGAAATATCAGGCCTCTCAGGAAGGATGTATGTAAAGGAGGAAAAGTGACAACTGCCTTTGAGCTACAAGAAAGGCCACAGAAGCACAGCTGAACCAGCGACATCTCAAAGACAAGCAATAGCATCACAGATGACTAGAACTAGAACACTAGTGTGTGAGTCAATGCGTAAGATTATGACTGGAACATGTTAACAATTGTTTGTATCCCGCTTCCCCCACCCTCCCAACAAAGCACATTTGAAAGCCACCTTCATCTTGTTGTATGTACAGATAAAACACAAGGCCTACAATGATTCCCTTGCTCATGAATGAAATCTGACTGATATCATCCACATTACTTTCTCTGTATATCTATATGTATATACAGCTTAAGCTCACAGTTTCAGAATCGAAGATCTGGGTTTATACAGCAGTTCTCTTCAACTTGAATGGATATACAATATAAATCAATGATAACCATCCATATTATTTTCAGCATTTCATGAAAATAGAAACAGAAAATTCCGGTTGTAAGCTAGTGATACTTAATAGTAACACAGTATAAAAATTTTCTAAAACCATCATATAAAGTCTCCAATATTTTGTAACCAAGTGTGTATGTATCTATAGTATGTACAAGCAAGAGGCAAGTTATAAATTGGGTACAGTATCATAACTTACACAGGTCAAAAATTCTTTACATTCCCATCATTCCAACCCTGAAATTGCCACAAAAATGAGTATGCAATTAATAGTAATATCATTTTCAACGCACATATATTTCTATATTATCATACAATTACAAAACAATTCATCATCACAACATCCGCTGTCAACCATGGAAGATAAGTCCAAACTTATTCTTCGTTTGTTTTTGTACAAATGAAAGACAGGTTTATCAAAACACACATCCTTTGGGATTCCTGTGCTAAAACCATAATTAAATATCAATATCATAATAGACTGGGATAAGACAACCAGATATAAACTTTGATTTCAATCCCTCAGAACTTTGTGACAAGAGAGAAAAAGACTTTGGTTGGTTCAATAGTAAAAGTAAAAACCTTCCTTAACAACTAAGGTGGGTTGCTGATGTATATGCCAGAACAGTGAAAGTTCAAACAACTTCTCTGATTGACAATGCCACGTCAAACTATAAAACATCAGGGTGAAGAAATAAATAATTAAAAGTCACTGACTGTGGAATGTCACTGAGGAGTGTCATCAGTTTCTTTGCCCTCCAACAATGAAGGGAGGGGAGTTTGTCTCTATGTATTTTTCCTCAGGAAAATAGCAAGATTTCCTTCTCTCTTGCAATTCACAACAATGTTTGACCATTTTCTATCATATTTTTAAAAGAATTGAAATTTAAGGTTGTAATTGTAGGAGGAGGGATATTGTATAAAAAGTCACACTCCATGGCAATGTGTATGGTTCTTTTTATTTTTTGTTTGTTTGGTTTTTTTTAGCCCCTAAATATTTAACAACTGGATTCGTGAAGTTCACATTACTGGCATCTCTTCACACAGCTTCACTAAAAGGAATTTAGAAAAACCCAAAAGTGGAAACAAAGATCAAAATTCAAAGGGAAAAAAAAAACCTAAAGGGAAAAAAAAAAAAAAAGTCAACACCCCCCCCCCCCCCCCCCCCATAAGAGCAGCTTTGGATCAGCAGAGGACATTTCTACTGAGGGGATAGTTGGTTGAGAGTAAAGTAAAAACCTATTAATTTTATTATGGGACAAATTACGAAATCTAGATGAAACTCTAACTGAAAGATTAGACACAAAAGTAGGACTAATATGGAACATGTACCAACTATCTGTGTATCTGAATGAATCCCTTGGGTTCCCAAAAGTTTTTATAAAATTAAAAGGAACCAAAACCAATATGATATGAACACAACTCAGAAATTTCAGTTCAAGTACTTTGTTTGTTACTTTTGACTCATTTAATAGTGCTGGTTATTAGATATCTACAAAGTTAAAGGATGGAATTCGATTCCAGCTTTGTGGAATTGAAACATGGCACTATCATGCTCAGCGTTCAACTTGAAGCGGCACAAATACTGATAACATTGTACTTCATTCTTTCCCCACAACAAATTGTTCATACTTCACGGAAAAACACGACTCAATAACTAGATATGGGATATTTCATCAGAAGAATAAAAATTGTGAAGCATAATGGGAAAATTCTGATTTCAAGAGACCCAAGAAAAACCTGGAAAATACATGGCCACTGATTTCATTCAACATTGAAAGGGATGCAAAGCTGAAAATCTACAATAAAGCTGGTGACAAAGTTAACATTAACAGTCTCCTTAAAATTTCAACTCACTCTATCACCTCAATCATATTGATGATTTGATCTCTACTCATGTTTTTGTGATGGGAACGGACATGGCTCCTCATGTTGTCCATTCGAGTTCCCTTCTTGCCACAAAACTTGCAGGCAAAGAGTCGACTGGGCAGGTGGACAGTCCGTGTGTGCTTGGTTAGGTCACCGCGCTTGAAGAAGGCACTCCCACACAACTCACACGTGTGTGCTTTCTCCTCTTTGTGCGTCCGTTTGTGGGCGCTGCACTGGGACTGTGTGTAAAACGCTTTGTTACAGATGTCACAACGAAAAGTCAGTTTTTCTGGGTCCAGCGTATGGAGCTGTTCGTGGAGTTGGAGGGCCATGGCATCCGGAAATCCTGCTCGACAGTACTCGCAAAAATGACAGCAAGCATGCGCTGCTACATAGTGCAAACGCAATTGCTTCACTGACTTGAAGGATTTGAGGCAGTGGCTACACTTTAGATTGGTGGACGAGGTTTCATGTTTTGCCATGTGTTTGGCCAATTCCACGTGTTTTGGAAAAGTCAGAGGACACACTTTGCAGCTGTATGTCACAGGGATGTCATTATGCTTGGCTTCCACGTGCTGGTCCAGAGCTTCACTCAGAGCAAATTTTTCCCCACACAACTGGCACACCAGAAGTGAATGAAAGTGGGTGATGCCCAGAAAATTCTCCTGTGTGGGCGTGGATGATGCAGCATCTTCTACAGTCTCAGTAGAGTCTGTGTTGATTGCGGTGGATGGTGGATAGGTGAATCCTAATGGCAACATCTCTGACTTCACAGGTTCTAAGCTTTGGTCTGACTTGTAAAGCTCCTTGCCAACCACTGCTTGTTTGGGTGAAGGAGATGCAGGCAGTTTACTTGCTGCTCCAGTCTGTTCTGACGCAACGAATCCTGAGGCCGAAGCCGAAGAAAATAGTTGCATGTAATCTGCTGAGGAAGATATTGCAGACGTCGTCGCCGGTGAGTCCAAGGACATGGGCAAGCTGGCCGATGCAGCAGAGGACGGTAATGTGTAGTTGGTGTCTGGGCCATGAGATGCCTCCATGTGCAAAATGAGCATATTCCCTGTCAAGGTTCCCAATTGACATACAGAGCATGAACGTTCAAATGCGGCACGGTGCTTTTCCATGTGACGGAGAAGCTGGTCCATGGACAAAAATTTTGTTCCGCACAGTGCACAGTTATGCACCTCAGGTCTCAATTCTCCTTCTTCGTAGTCTGCATCCAGTTGGCTGGTGCTTGGATCCTCTGAAAACATGTGCATGTACTGTGAGGACAAAGTCTCCACTCCAACTGCAGAGGAAATGTCCAAATTGCTTTCTCTGACAGATTTTTTTGATTCCTCTTGAAGCAAAGTGGTGGCGGCCGCACTGGCCATGACAGCAGGGTCTGAGCTGGTACTGGGGGTGGTCGGGGTGGTCTGCTGTTTGTAAGTTTTGTCCACATCTTCCCCTGCCCCTGTCTGAGGGTAGTCCCTGGCTGCCTGCTGCTGGGTGACGTACTCCCACCGCAGCCGTTCGGTGTCTCTCTGGTACTGTTGCATGTGGTGCTGCAGGTGGTATTTCTCCATGATGCTGCGCTGGTAGGCCATCTGCCAGTGCTGCTGTTGCCGGGCCAGTTCCTCCAAATCCTGAGTACGGAACATGTTCATGCTCTGCTCACGCATCTGCATCATTGCCAGCTGGGCCATCTGGGACTCAGACACGCCCCCACCATTGCTGAAGTTGCCGTCTTCCTCTTCCTCCTCTACAATGATGGGACCAGTGGCTGCAAACACATACAAAAAAAAAAAAAGAAATGAAAATATTAAATCTGATCCTTTGATGAAAACTTAATGCGCAATTCCAACAAATGTGGAGGAAAGAAAAGAAGAAAAGGTCGTGAAGTGAAAAAAAGACAAAATAAAAACCTTATTAGTTTTTTAAAAGCCTAATTACTTTATGCATCAAAATAAGTTTTCTAAAATACAGTAATCAGGTTTTACTTTCTAAAAGGACAGAAGAAAATCTATGACATACCAAAAAAGATTGTGATATTACTGTCTGCAAGCGTCTTCAAAATTTTTTTTCTAAGAAACCAAGGTTAATTTGTTAAAACTTAGTCTTTGTCTTGTAAAGAAACCAAATCAAATAAGTGAGAACAACCTCTTTGGTTTTCAAAAACTCTGTATTTTCGAGTAAAGCATATTAAGTTTGTTTCTCATCAAAAGTTAAGTTCATGATTTGATGTTAAAAGATACAAAATTTATAGCTGAATTGAAAAAAAAATTAAAACAAAGACGAGTGTAAAATCTTTTTTGTGTGATATGGGGGATATATGCATACTCTGGATATTGATTGAAAGACTTGTTTAGAGTGACAACCTAATTAATAACATCTCCACAGGTCATGGTTATGAATGATGTTTTCTTTCATATGAGTGAGAGCAAACCTCTCTCAATTCTTAATATTAAAGTAAACGAAAAGAAAAATAATAGGCAAAAGATATAAATAAACATATTTATTGAAAACTTACTTGGTACAGAAAAGTACAAAAAAAAATGGATTACTTTTTAAAGTTCTGTAAAAAATAATTTTAAATAGATAACATCTAAAATGTATTTAACAAGACTAGAATGCAAAGAGGAATCACTTTCAATTAATGATACATTGGTAAACGAACTGCTGTAACTGAAATATTTTCATTGAAATTGTCTTTTATAGCGATGATTCATCCAGCAGACTCATTATATTCAGTTCTGCAGGAATAATGCTTCATTGATTAATCCCTCCCCTTCTCCCTGTCTCCTCTTCTTTGTCTGTGTCCATGTTCAATATTACTATCTCAATCTCTGACTGTGGTGACAAACTGGACATTGAGACAAACAAGACAACTTAAGTAGAAATAGTTGGATGGGCATCGACCCACGGAGGTTACAAGTCAGTGTGGTTGTTAATTTAAGAGTGTGTTTGTTACGTGTGCTGTGTGAGAGCACTTTGTTAATGCTACTTTACTTAACCTTTATAAACGCAACTCATAAAAACATAAAATAAAGGAATTAAAATACCTGTGTGTGGCAGAAGTTGAAGACCACCAGACTCTTCAACACCAGATCCAGATGTAAAATGCTTGTCTCTGTCCTCCAATTTCGCTGGATCCTCCTCCATGTCATCACTCATCAATTTCCGTTTCTTGTGCGGGGACTTTTTCCCAGAAAGCTCTGGCTGCCCCTGATCTTTGAGGTCAAACTTTTTCTTACTATATTCCCCAAACTGACTCATGGGAATGAAGCACATATCATCCCCAGTTTGAAAAGTCTGATTGATTTTATCATCAATGATTGCTGAGGTGTCTGGGGAGATCACAGGAAGCTGATGGTTTTGATGACCAGAACTCTCTAAATCACCCTCATCTTCAGATTCACTCTCTGTTTCACTGGACTTTTCAAATGAATCTGAATCACCTTTATTCACCAAAGCTTTCACATCCCCAGGCACTGCTAGTGTTTCTGGCAGCTTGATATTTTTAGAACTCTGGAAGCAAGTTAAGGCCTTGGAGCTTTCCCCATTGTCTTTGTTTTCTTTGATTCCATGTTTGTACGCAGCGATGTTAACACTGACAGAGTCTTGTGAGGGGTCCTGAGGAACAGGAACCTGTGAGAACTGGTCCGCGCAATTTTCCTCTTTCTTCATGCCATACTGGTCAAACCCCTCTAACTTGAGACTTGAAACATCTTTGTAACGAAGGTTGTTATCCTCCCTGTCATCCGCTCTTTGTGCTACTTCATTTAATTTGATGAGGAAATTTTCATCTTTATTGACAACAAGATTAAGATTTCCTTCTAGACTGACTGAGATGATGCGAATTCCTTGCGAAGTTTCATATAATTCCAGGACAGCATCATAGAAAGACCTTCGCAGGAATTTTTCCATCACAAGTTTGCTGTACTGATACTTTGACATCTTGAATGTTGTTGTTTGGGCAAATATTGTGTCAACTCAAAAGTTTCACTTCAGTTCTTGATCTGGTTAGAAAAAAAAATAAAATTGGATTTCAATGCCATGAAACAATTGGGAAGAATGCAAACTGAAACCACCCAGGGAGCTAAAGCTGATTTAGTCAGGGTGAAAGTAAAAACTATTCTTTTCCTATCGGGTTGAGCATTATCATTATATATGACGATAATTTTTCGCTGGTAATGGCATCAAAAAACAAAATATGTTATAAAATAGATTAAAGTATGTTTAAATTCCAGTCTGTGATATTGGTGTAGATTCAGTGCAGAAATGAGTCAAAGGCATAGGAAGAAATGAAATAACCCAGGAAAGTTTGAAGTTGTTTGAAAAGGTAGTTATCCCTCAATCCATGCTTAAGATGTTCAATGTGCCTCTCAATTCCATGTTCATTACCCACAAACACTTTTACCTCCATGTAAATCTCATTTCTTAAAAGCAAACCTGATATCATTGGAAAGGTGAAAGAATGGAGCTCAAATCTAGGTATAATTTAAGTAACAAACTCAAAACGATACCAAATAGTCGACTAATGGTTTTCTGTTATATTTAGAGCAAAAATAGTTTTAATGCTTAAAACAAAATTTCATGGGTATGTTTATGCACCAAATGCCTGCCTATTGATTTTCCCTTTCTGTATAAAAAAATGTATCTAAATTGTTTAGAATAGAAGTTTTAAACAAAAATCAGCAGTTGTGAAAATTGGTCTTGAACTTGAACAGACAATTCCTTTTGATGTAAATTGAAGTCAACATTTTAGTCAGGTGGCTTCTTCTGTAAAATCTCATTGATTAGAGCATGAAAACAGATACAGACTATGTCAAACTATGTAGTGTGTTATTTTAAGGTGAAAACAAACCCGCAGCCAAGTCCTTCCCCACTCACCCAGTGAATTAGCTGTGGCCTTCTCCCCATAAAGGATAACTAGAAATAGGGTTTTCCCCAAGATCACAGCCTACTTCCGCATTACGGTCATTAACATTAGGTATTTGGTGAAACAAAAAGGCAGTAGTTATTCAGAGCACCCTATTTCCTTCAATCCTCAGTAAAAAACTGAGAGCACCGTAACCATAACTGACTACCGATGTGTGTAGAATAAAAGTATTTCAACTCACATCCTGCGGAGAGGAATCCAAAATTGACGTCCGCGTTCTGCAGCAGCACCCGTTAGGGTCATTTATTCATCATAACCACACAATTTGCTGATTTAACACCAAAATACTCACTTTAATCATATTTCTTCTGACATCATTCGAAAGTCGAAAGAACTGACCTCAACATGATACTATTATTGTTTCGGTCGCCTACATTTTAAGAAACAAACTCGAAAGGATACCAAATTCAAACTTAGCGAATTGCCGATATTAAGAAGAAAAAAGTTTAAAAGCTAATCTTTGTGGGTCTACATTACTGATAAACATTTTTACTTTCTGTCTTTGAAAAAAAAGTGTAATTTTTCATTTACGAGCAAAATTTTTAGTTCAAACCAGCAGTTATGTAAACCGGTCTTGAACTTGAGTTCCCTTTTGATCCAGACTATAGTCAACGTTATAATCACGTGACTACTTTGGTAGAATTTCCTGGGCTAAAAAATCAAAATAGACACAGGTGATGTCAAGAGATGTGCAGTGTTGAATTCAGGCGTAAACAACGTCACAACAGAGCCCTTCCCAGAACACCAGCTGTGATGTGTACGTCTCCCGCAGTTAAAGGTTGGTTCGTAAGTGGTCGTGTTTACACTTCACCTGCCACAATAGGGTGAAAAGCTTCAAAGCGATATTTCAACTAAGATTTTGCAACAAAACACTTATATATGGATAGATTTTCACTTTCTTCTTGTTTAAGTTGAAAATTATCCTTTAAAAGAGAAATTTGTCTTACATCTGAAAAGGTTGTTGCGAATAAGACAGCCAAACAAAAAAACAAAAGTCCATTGTAAACATCACAGGGGTAAAGAAAAACTTTTCATTCAGCAGCACATCCAGAGAAAGAAACACAATTGTAAGTGACTCTGAAGGACATCTGCCTTTGTTTGGAGACGAAATGTCTATCGATGGACGGGAACTTCTTGTTAGCCATCGTCTTTTTTTTTTTTTGTTTTTTTTTTTGACCCGTCAGATAGAATGGGTTGATTTACACAAACAAGGCTCCATTGTGATTGTAATACACAAATCGAAAATATATAAATTCATAAGTTCGATATACCTTCAAAACCGGCGGCCGAAAACATGAAGCATGACTTGAGTTTTGAGAGAGAACAGGCTCAATGCTTTTTCCGATCTTGAAAAGAGATGAAACAGCCATCTTGAATTGATTTTCTTAAAACGCGAGAGTGATGTCCCTTACCACAATTATTCGCAGAAGCGCTGAGTCAAAAATTAACTCTGCGGCTCTTTCAACCAAGCATTCTTGTCTTCCTTGTTAGTTTCACTTGAATTTTAATAATAGTAGTCTACACTTCATTGAAAAAATTATTGTACCACTTTGAGCCCCGTCACGGATAATTCGCAGTTGTAATACTGATTACGACAGTCCTTTCTGACGCTGACACAAGCTTCCTCTTCTTATGATTCAATTTTCTCATTTTGTTTGATGCAACCACTCCAATAGGGTACCATTTAAATACCTTTTTCAGCAAGCCTACTGTGTATCCGTAAGCAATAAGATATCCATTGCCGTTGAAAGTCCGTCCCAACCCCCTCCCCCCTCCCCCCACACACACCACTCCCCACCCCCCCACACACACCACTCCCCACCCCCCACACACATCACTCCCCACCCCCCCACACACACCA
>JBCIKM010425924.1:0-10582 GCA_039654465.1 Melibe viridis
TTTCCTCTTCTAGCACTCCTCCCCCCCCCCCCCCCCCCCCACCCCGCTCCCTGATAATCAGCCCATAGTTATCAACAACGTGTTTATTAGCAAGGTAGCATTAAAAGAAGAAAAAAAAAGAGACACGGCAATCATTTTGTTTGTGTTCATCTTTCAGTGAGGCAATCTTTTTTTCTCTCCCCAGTTCTGGTTTTAAAATCTTGTATTTGCGCTACAAGAGGAGGACAGCAGTTCCTTTTTCGGGATAAAATGTTGTACAATGTGTGTAAGGGTATGTTGTATAATCCTGTATGTAATGTGTAATTTACCTGCCTTCGCCCTAAGCTATTTTCCTCTCCTTGTTTTCATTTCAATGTGATATCACTGTGGACCTTGATCTAAATCTGAAAAAAAAAGCAGAAAACCCAAGTTTGAAGGGGGAAAAAAGAAAGAAAGAAACGACAGGTGCTTTTGTAGTTGTTATTATTGTGATATTTGCGTGTGCTTTTTTTCCTGAAAATAGTTTGTTTTCAAACTCCGATCCAGTTTAAATAGGTCAAGGACGTAGTCATTTGAATGTTGGACAGCTGATTTATTCTCATGCATTTAGAATTATGGGATATCCTTGAAAATCATTTTGACGCTTAAGTTAATGAAGAAACAAAGAAACAAACTATATTTAAAAAGGTAGACGCTATTCGTCCACAAGGACGTATAGTTCATGCACTATCCGTTCACCTTGTTGGATACATTTTGCTTAATAGACGGACAAAAGGCCAAAAAGATTGATTAATTGTAAAGCAAAAAAAAAAGAAGAAAGAAACAACAGTTTACCATATTCTATCTAAAGTTTTTTTTGGGTGTTGACTGATCGAAGAATTGACAAAATTGTTGTTGTTTTTTGTATGTCTACGTTTATTTAATGGTTTTTTTTCCCAAAATGCGCAGTCATGACCCGCAGCCAATTAGATCCGTTGAAATATTGTTAAAATCTGGACAAATAGTCACCTCGATTTTAAATATGGTTACTTTTTTTTTGCCTTAAGATTCTGACCTGTTGCAAACTGACGTCATATTTGATTTTGATATCGAACCGATCGGCCGTCACGTCTAATAGCCTTTTAATGCCACGTCCTGGCGGGAGATTTTCGGCGCGTTTTGTTTTTGTTTTTGTTTTTTGTATTTTTTCGTTTTCGTTTTGTTTTGTTTTTCGCTAGAAAAAATTTACAAACAGACTGTGAATTGCAGCAGAATGGACTCGTCGATGACTGCTCCCAGTCTGTTTGTAAAATATCCAAGCGTCAAAAAGTCGCGCCGAAAACTCGCGCGAGACACGCGCACTCTACTCGTGGCATAAGTGTCTATCCGAGGATTCAGTCGACATGGCTCGACCAAATATTTCCAATAACATAGTACGCTACGCTTTTGATGGCATGTGTCGGAGTAAACACCATTTATTTTCCTCCGCCCTTTTTATTCTGTTTTGTTTTCTTTTGCTCACGGCCAGGAATTATACATCATTAGGTCGTGGTTGTTGGTGTTTTGTTGGTTTTTTAATGTTGTTTTTGTTGGGTTTTTTTCTTCTCCCAAAGATTGCATGCGTAGCAGCTGTTGGAGATGGAGATGTTTTCTCCGTGAGGATTTTGGTCTATTTTTATCCGCTATCCTGCATGTCAAGATTCTCGTGATGTTCACAATATGCTCCGGCCGGGATGAATTGCATGCGGCGTGCGACGGGTGTTTTGCGGTTTGTCTGACTGCTGTTGTTGTTGTTGGTGGTGGTGGTGATGGTGATGATGATGATGATGATGATGATGATGATGATGATGTTGTGTTGTTGTTGTTAATGTTGTTGTTGATGTTGTTGTAGTTTTTGCTGTTGATTTTGACTCCTTTTTTGTTGTTGCTGCTGTTGCCTTGACCCTTGTTTATTTTGCCGGTGTTGTAGCAATTACCAATGCTGATTTTGTTGCTGCTACTGTTGAAGATTTAGCTGTTATTGTCGGGATTGAGGTTGTCCTCCTTTTTGTCGTTGTTGGTTTCGTTGTTGTCATTTTTGTTAGTTATTTGCGGTGTTTTTATTGTTGTTGTTGCTGCTGCTGCTGTTTTTGTTGTTGTTATTGTTGTTGCCAGGGTTTTTGCCTGCTCTTTTATCATTGGCTTTGTTCCTGTTGTTGTTGTTGTTGTTGTTCTTGTTACTGTTTCCATTCTTTTCGTCGTGGTCGTTGTTTTCGTCATTGATAATATTGTTTCTGTTGCAGGTCATCTTATTGTTTTTGTCACCGTTGTTGTTGTGGCTACTCTAATTGTCGTTGTTGGCGTGATATTCCTCACAGTTGTTGTCTTGTATTTTTGTTGTTGTCTGTTGTTGTCGTCGTCGTCGTCATGGCTGATGTTTTTGCTGGGGTTAGGAAATTCTGGCACTAGGTTTACACTGCAAGGACGCTGGCTCTCATACACTGTGGGTTGTTTACTGACGGATCTTCAGAACGTGTTTACACCCTCGTTTACGCACCAATCTGGATCTTTTGTTTGCGGGATCTTTTCAGGACGTTTGTTTGCAAAACACCTCACGTTCACAACATCGTCCAGGCAGAATTGTTTTGTTTTAGGGTTTTTTTTTTTTGGTGTTAATGGTTTTAATCATTCTTGGTCATGGCCAATTGTTGGAGTCATGGACACTATTTAGCTCATAAATTTATTAACCCCCCCCCCCTTTTTTTTTCTGGGCAATGGTGACCGAGCTTTTAATATACAATACAACAAAAAATACCTTCAAAAACGGAGCTTTCACAAGGGATCTTCTCATTATTTTTCAACGTATTCATTTTCTTTGTCCAAAATGATGCCCCAGGCCTTTTACACCCAGTTATCTCACAGCTGGGTTGTAAAGCCAAAAGGGCGACATAAAACTTCAATGGTGTCCCAGTGTTTTGTTCATTAATCAACCGATGAAAACATTTACCACTTTCCCTTTAGCTAGAGCTATCATCTTGTTTTTTCACAAACACACATACACTGCTATTTTGTCGTCTGTTAGATAGTCTTGGCTCTACTTATTGTGTCTAATTTTGTGTGTGTTTACTTTTGTTCATGAGATATAACTTTTTTTCATGTAAATCATCTATCTGTCAATTATCTGTGAGATATATTTATGTAAATCATCTCTCTGTGATATATGTCTCTGTTAGGGTCAAGATTTATTTGCTCTTTTAACTAATCAATTTTCCTCATGGGCACGTCCATGACCCTTATGTGTCGTGGTGCCCGAAAAATATCAACAAACAACTAATATACAAACTGATATCCCATCGCTTCACAAAAGCGTGAATTCATGCCTCGTAATACTCAAAGTTGTCCCGGTATCTCAATCGGTATGTTATGAAGACACCGAAGAACGGAGTGAAAACATCTGCTCTGATGACGTGGCCTTAAGGACACTCAGTGGCGTTTTAGGTGACAGGATGCATGCAAATTATGTTTGCTTATTTAGGGATGGACCGACGCTTTTGAAAGAGGTGAGGGTTACCTAGTTACGTTGAGAAATAACATAGCGATCCTTTAAAGGATAAACTCCGTTTCGGATATTTTTAAATCGTATTTTCCATAACAAGTTGGCCAACAGCACATCTAACTAAATAGGTATTGCTTCATGTCGCACCCTCGGTCTTATTCGCTTGTCTGAACACACCCTTTTCATATCGTCGTAATATGTGTTACACAAAATGTTCGTTGTCTGTCGGGCTATGGTGTTGTAAAGCGCGTAAATTATGGTGATGGGCGCTAGCGCTTTATAAGTGTTGTATATTATTATTCGCCGAAGGGTTCTGGAAGCGACGACTTCTTAAGGTCATACTTGATGATGAAGATGATGATGATTATTATTATTAGTAGTAGTAGTAGCAGTAGTAGTAACAGTAGCAGTAGCAGCAGCAGAGTAGTAGTAGTAGTAGTGGTAGTAGTAGTAGTAGTAGTAGTAGTGTCATCATTATCATTATTATTGTTTTCATTGTGTGGTACCCGTTTATGGCGCCATCAAGAATGACAAATCTATCCCGTGTTGCTTTTGATGATTGGTAGAATGTTGATGGAAAGCACCATAAGTATGACGCAGGTCGTGGTTACGAGCGATTTTTTAAAATGTTAGTTACATCAAAATGTGCTTCTGGAGGGATCTATATAATAATGCAGTAGATTACGCATATAAAGAACAGCAAGGGACATTCTAAATTAGTGCTTTGTAGCAGTACTTCTTTATCTCAGTCGAGATTTATGTATTTCCTCTCTGTTGTTTTCTTTTAAAATCTGTTCTTTCTGACTTTCAGTTTTCAATCCTCGTGGGGACCCGAGGAACATAAGTAGGTCCCCTGCGCGCCGGCAGGAGGTAAAAGCTCTCCAACGGCGGCGGGTGGTTGGTGGGAGTCCCTGGTTGGCTCTTCTACTTGTTTCTTTTCTTTTATACTGAAGCTATCGCCTTACTTTTTCCACTTTTCTGTAATGACTTGTATTTGTTGTCTTGTTTGCACCTCATTGCTCATCTGTTATTCCATGCCTTTTGGTACATGACTGCGGGGTCACAAGGTAAACGTACTGAGTAATTTTGAACACAAAAAGGCTTTCACGATCTTGGGTCTTTATGTACCATAATGCTGTTATATGTGATGGCCATTGGTTATTTTTTTAAGGAGGGATGATATTTTTTGTCATTGTAAATCATCTCTCGGTGGTGTCGATATGTGTTTTGGGAGATGATATTTATTTTTTAGTGTAAATCATCTCTCTACTGTTTGTGGTTTGATCTGTTCCCCCTTTGGGCTCCTCTATGACCGTCGTGTGTTGTGGGGCCCTAAAACCTTCAATAAACAAACAAACAAACATCTGTTTTTCATAATAGTGTGTTTTATAACCGTGTTCCCCTTTTCAAATAAGGGCAAAAAACCACCAACAACAACTGCAGAAAACAAAGAAACAAAACAAAACAATAATTACATCCCACTAAAACTCCCGTCCTACTTTTTGCTTGCCCCGAATCCAAACCCGAGTTAGAACATGTCGACTTGCTTTCCCTCCCAAACAAAACCAACCATTAATTTAGATATCTTTCAGCTTCAGAAATATTTATATTGTTTACTGCGCCGCAGCAATGTTCACACTGCCTGCCACACATAGCTACCCTATGGCGTCCTATCTTTATCGCGCATGCCTGGGCCCCCCTTCAAGAGGAGGATGAACTTTACTGAATGTGTGTCGGTATCTGCGACTTGTGAGATTCCCTGATGGAGATGTTCTTAGATCACCTGCTGGATAATTTGTTGTTATCCTCGTATTTGACCTCACTGTGCCTTGCTTGTGTGCACTTTAAAGCTCGTTGCTATCTTTACAGGATCTTTTAATATCCCCCCTCCCCCCATACACACACACACACACACACACACACACACACACACACACACACACACAGATACGCACACACATACACACACTCACATACACAAGGGCGCACACAACACACACACGGACAATTAAGTACACGCAGCTTGCTCCTCGTTATCCTATTTGTCTGTTGTGAGACGACATTATTTCCGTCTTTTTCTTTGATTACTTGTGCTTTTGTTGTTGTTGTTGTTGTTGTTGTTGTTGTTTTTGTTGTTGTTTTTGTTATTTCTTTGTGCACAGATTTTGCTACAAAACTGTAATCGTTCCAATCACTCACAGCATGCGTTGAAATCAAAGCATTGAATTTTGTTCCAGCCTCCAGTTTGGGAAAGGTTATTATGACCTTAATTCGCAAGTACGATTCGTATTGGGTCATTCATATTCTTATTATCATGTACAAATAACTCAATAATTTTCCACCAACGGGAACGAGATAACGACGCGCAACTTTTTTTTTTTTTTTTTGCCGCGATTGGGTTTAAAACTAAAGGAGTTAAAAGTGAAATTCTCGTAATGAACCCAATTGAAGCTCGAGTCTAATACAATTATCAAAACATACCCAATAACGCCATCTGTCAGTCTCGTATTGACGCCAGCTTCGTTAAAGTTTATTAAACCAAATTGAGATAGGTTAGAGATGTCTAGATTCCGAAAAACTCCTTGAATTTTCGGCAATTCTTAGAATCAGGCTTCTGCCTGTTGCCATAAATAGAACGGTGGTTTCAGTGCTATTTCAAGTGCCCGCGTTTTATGATGACGTAGTATGACGTAGTGTGTGAGGACGGAGTTGAGAAGCAAGGAACAAGGAGCAGTATTATATGGTGTAACGCTTCAGAAGAAGCTATTGTCAGATAGAGCTTTTTTGTCGCATCGCTATGTGTAAGTTACAGGAGTTATTGCTGCAACGCGATCCCTTTCAAATGTTCGCCTGTGTAAATGAATAAAATGGCTCAGTTGGTTGAACGGTGCGAACCTGTATATTAGCAGGATTAACTAAAATATAACAAAAATATACCTTCAGAGGAATGAACAAATTATAGTATCCTACATTAAAAGTGGTCCACAGACTCCTCTATCACACTCATGTTTGTGTCGCGGGACCCTAAAACTACCAATAAAGATACAAACAAACAAATAGTTTAAAGTTGATCACCTCTGTATGACTTAATAAAGATCTCCCCCCCCCCCTTCCAAACCAAGAAAATCTTTTCGCAGAATACTTAACTTTTTATTGGAAAAAAGAACTGTTGATCTCTCCTCCATCCCACACGTCTCCCTCCCCACCCCACCCCTCCCCCACCTTCCTTACTCGTCCTCCATTCTTCCCTTACTCCTTCCTCAATGTACCGCCCTCCTTCACCAACTCTCCCCCACCACTCCTCCACTCCTTCCCACCACTCCCCCACTCCTCCCCCGCTCCTCCCCCACTCCTCCCCCACTCCTCCTCCACTCCCTCCCCAACTCCTCCTCCCGCTCCTTCCCCATTCCTCTGCCAAATCATGGGGTTTTCCAGTCCGATTGAATGAAATAAGTCTATAATTAATACTTTCACACATACACACTTTTACACGGCTCTGTAACAATTCTCAGACACAATGGCCCCCCAGTTGAGGCCACGATAATATTTTTTATGGCATTCTTTGAGAAGTTGAACTGTTTATATCTCCCTCCTCCCCTACTCCTCCTCCAATCCTTCCCCACTCTACACTCACTCCTCCCTCACTCCTCCCTCACTCCCATTCCTCCCACACTCCTCCCTCACTCATTTCATTACGGCCTTTCTTGAGTGGCTAAGGCCTGTTGAATTGTTCATATCTCCCTCCTCTCCTACTCCTCCCCTTCTCCTCCACTCCTCCCCCACTCCTCCCTCACTCATTTCATTACGGCCTTTCTTGAGTGGGTAAGGCCTGTTAAAACTATTCAAAAGCCACCCGGGGTTATCTTGACCCCAAGAATGACAGGAATACCTCGCCTTGGTGCCTGCCACAATGGAATCCGAGCCTCGAATTTGACAGTCGTAAACTCCTCCTCCTGTCCCAAAGCTCACGTCAAGACAAACAGGTGTGTAGTTGGGTTTTGTTGTTTGTTGCTGTGTGTTTGTTGTTTGTTGCTGTGTTCTGAGAAAAGTAAGGAGGGAAAGTAGGAAAGCATGGAGGAGAAACAAGAGGGGGAGAGGAACGAGTTGGAGTTGAAGAAAAAGGAGGAGGAGGAGGAGGAGGAGGAGGGTGATTGTGAGGGGGCGAACAGGAGTAAATGGAGGAGCAGGAAGAGCGAAAGTAAAAGGATAGGAAGAGGAGAAGAAAAACGAGATGAAGAATAGGGCGCAAGAAGAGGAGCAGTGGGAAGGGAGGAGAAGAATTGGAGGAAAGGGAGGAGGAGGAAGAGGAGGGGAGGAGAACGAGAGGAGGGAGGAGGAGGACGAAGAGGAGGAGGGGAGGAGAAGAACGACAGGGGGGTGCAGGAGGAGCAGGAGAGAAGAGCGAGGGCACCGTAATGATATCCGCCTACCAAAAAAATATGAAAGTCAAAACATTCACTATTTTGAAGGAGATGAACCCGCAATTAAATTGTGTGAGCAAAAATAAACGAAACAAAACAAACAAAAGTACGAGGAGCAGGAAAAGATAGCACAATACTATAACTGTTAATTAAAACAAACTCGGGATATTCAATGCTTGATAGCGCTCTGGAATTTCATAATGAATTGGGTTGTGGATAACCAGGTAGTATGAGTTACATTACCGGGATGATTTATCTCCAAGGTCAACACCCACATTAAAGCTTGCCACAGAATTTATTAAGAAGCTTAATTTACAAAGCAAGATCGCACGCAATTATGATGGAACCTGCTGTCGTTTTTGCGATTTAATTTTTGTCTTCCTGATTTACGGGCATACACTATTTTGTAACCTGAACGATTTCAAAAGGAATAAAATTGTAACTGCGCACAGTGCAGGCAGGTGGTCTAAATAGATTGAATGATTAATAAATAATGAAATAAATAAAGCATTTATGTAGGGCTTATTCATGGTCATCACCATCCTCTAGGCGCTTTACATCCCTGGCAGACAACGACCGGGACGATACATTATGTAGCCTGTTAGGCATTTACAATTTTCGAACAGAGAGACAACTTTCTCTACAATCAGGGGAACCTCCAGACCTATTTCTCTATTATTATGATTATTATGATTATGATTATTATTATGATTATTATTATTATTATTATTATTATTATTATTATTATTATTATCATCATCATCATCATTTTCATCAGCACCAACATCATCATTACCATTTTATTTATCAGTATTGTTTAAAACTAACTCAAATCTAACTCAAAGGAATTTCTGTAGGTGTCATTCTATTGCTGATTGCCAAAGCCCTTGCCCGATAGACAGTTGCCATAAAAAGCAAACAAGCCACAGAGCCCTGAGCACTGGTAATTGAGCATTGCAATCTATAAGTTCCCAATCAAGACAGGGGACAGGATGACCCTTCGCGGCTAATTGAAAATGTCGTCCCACATTCTCCATTCCCATTAAAATTTACATCGCTATGACCGACGTGAAGTACATTCTTGCTTTCTCTAAAAAAAAGAAAGAAAGAAACAGTAACAACAACAAAACAAACAAATAAACAAACATGGAAGAAAGAAATAAACCTTTACTACAAACGTTTGTGGACACGTTCACCACCACCACCACCACCAGCACAACCACTACCACCACCAACACCAGCACAACCACCACCACCACCACCACCACCACCATCAGCACAACCACGATCACCACCACCACCACCAGCACAACCACCACCACCAGCAGCAGCACAACCACTACCACCACCACCAGTAGCAGCAACAGCAACAATAACAAAAACAAACAAACTAAACAAACAAACAACTAAACAAACAAACAACTAAACAAACAAACAACTAAACAAACAAACAATTTAACAAAGAAATAATTAAACAAACAGAAAGCTAAACAAACAGACACCTAACCAAACAGGCAACTAAACAAATAAACAACTTAACAAACAAACTTGCAAACCAATAATAAGTAATAGTGTTTCCTTTAAAGCCCCTTAATGTCCCAATAATTCATTGTACAAACGGCCGTGGTTAACAACAACATTAACAACAACAACAAAAACATTAACAAACAATCAATCAAACAAAAAAAGACATAAGAGTAACTCCTTTTTACTTCAATAAAAATGTTTATTATCGATCATGTCTCGATACTTCAAGGGTTAAATTGATTTTACAACCTAATCGCAGTCGTTGATGCATATGGAAATAATGATTGATTGAAAGTGCAAAAAAGAAAAACAAACAAACAAACAAACAAACAAATCTAGAACGTAAGGCGGCCCAGTGTGCCCTTTAAGGCCCATAGCTGGTAGGCATGGTCAAGGCAAACCGACCCGGTCCCTACCCAGTCTGTGCATGTGGATACTGGACCAAGGTTTGCCAAAACACAATATTGTTATCACCACTCGCAGAGGAGGCAGCAGCAGCAGGTAGCATTGATAGAATATCTGAAATAGGGTGAGTCATCCTGCCTGCATTGGAGCGCATTCAAGACGCTCGTTAAAAATAAATTAAACACAAAAACAAAACAACAAAAAAATAAATAGAAATAAAAAGAAGAAGAAGAAGAAAAGATAAGCAAGCAAAAATGAAACATGGCAAGCAAAAATAAATCAGGAATATATTATATGGTTCACATTCCATGAACATAAAAAATAGAAATAGTTGAAAGAAAAAAAGAAAGAAAAAAGGCTGGAAAACAAGAGTAGGATTTTTTTTTCAATATCATAGCTTTCCACCACGACAGAGCAAGCGATTTAAGCTCTATTCATGTGGCTCTCTCTCCCCCCTTTCTTTCTTTTTCTAGTGTATCGGTGTATAAATAGTTGCTTTTTCTCTCGGGTAAACAACAACAGCAACAACAACAGCAATAATAATAACAACAACAGCAGCAACAACAACAAAAACAACAGGGGGAAAAGATAGAAAGAACGAAACAGAAATTCAAGTAAGCGACATTTGGCTACAGTCAGTGCTAAGAAAGAGGGGGTGTATTGTTGTGTGTGTGTGTGTGTGTGTGTGTGTGTGTGTGTGTGTGTGTGTGTGTGTGTGTGTGTGTGTGTGTGTGTG
>JBCIKM010426035.1:0-10580 GCA_039654465.1 Melibe viridis
GTACTCTTGACCTAACATTTTTACCTTCGAAAAGTTGCTTCCCCTTAAATCTCTCATCCCACGGGTGCAACCAGTCAGCTGCACATGAATTTTGAGAACTGGTCCTCACAATATGCCACTTAAAAAAAAAAAGATGACAAGCAACATTTTTGGGACTCTAGCAGTGGTGAATAGTCTTTAGGATGAGGAGAGGGAAAGTGGTTTACCACCCTTGAACTCCAGAAACAAGTATTTTATGCAGAAGGAGAAAGGGGGAAATAAAACTAACATTAACATCAATCTTACTTTTATTTAAAGTTACAGTGCTACCTAAAAGAACAAAAAAACAAATAATGCATGAAATAAACTCCAATACCTGAGAAACAGATTCTTAAAATTCATAACACACCCACTTTGTCAGCTTCTGTGATCTTTTTTCAAGTTGATTTATTTCTTAAAGGATCTCAAAACTTTCAAGAAATCCTTAAATAATAAGGCGTAGTTTGTCTACTAATTTATTGATGTATTATGCACACTGTGCATTTAAAGTATGGACTTCATATGTAGATATGTAGCTTTCTTTTATCTTTTTTTTTTTCTCTCATTTTCTTTGTCAATTTTTTATTGTCAGTCCAAAGTTTTCAAAAGCTTAATATTCTATTCATATTGAAATGTTACGATACTTATACTGACACAAATATAAATATGTTTCCAAATTTGAATTTGAATCCCGACCTTAATTTAATAGTGATGCAGTTAAATTGTGCATTTTTGCTCATGTATCATCACCTGTCAAACTGCCTTTAACTTTGCGCTGGGGCTGCATCCATCAATGTCCGTGTAGGCATCACAATTTTATTATTATGTTTTATCGAGGCTCCTGAGTATTCAAAGTTGCATTCTTTAAACCTTGACCTTTTTGGAATATAATATGATATTATGCTATTCATTTATCCCCCTGCTCCCTGCTCCCCGTTCTCCTCTGCCTACCTCTAGGCTACAGGTCGTGTGTGCTGATGGGTCATGACTGGGGTGGGGCAGTTGCCTGGGCCTTTGCCAGCAAACACCCTGATATGGTGGACAGACTGGTGGCCATGAACATGTGCCCTGCACCACTCTGGTGGCAGGGGGCCTCCTCCAATCTCAAGCAGTTCTTGTGTTCAGGGTAGGTCCTTTGGTCTGGTATGCCTTGGCTGAAAATGGTAGTGCGTTGTATGTTCATTTTAAATTCAATTCTTTATTTATCCCAGATGGGTAATAACAAAAAAAAACAGGTAAGTGTGTGAAAATTGAATTGTCAAACTACATTAAGTTATATGGATGTGATAAATACAAGCATAACTTTTGATAAATAAGTCAGTTATAAAATGATGATCAAAATAATTTATTTATGATGTGCTGAAAATCCACAAAAAAATGCTCAATGTTGCTTGCCAAATATTCCAAAGTGCAAGGAAGAAGCCAGTGAAACATTTGCAGTCGAATCATGACAAAAAAAATTTGGCTGGATTCTTCTAGTCTACGTTTCAAATAGGGCCATTTAATCATTGTATTCTAATTGATAGAGGAAAGTAAATAATTTTTGAATCGGATCATTAAATAATCTTTTGTGACTATCTTTGCTGTACTAAGAGAGGTAATAATGAAAAAATATTAGAAATTTTCTATTTGTTGTAGAGATTACTTCTCTTGTGTCCATTTGCCACAGAGACACTGTGATTTCTCAACATTGTTAGAAGGTTTTGAATATCTTTTTCTAATCTTTCTTTTATTTGTGTACTTGTGAGACCCTGTGTGTGACTAGATGCATGGATGTTGCAAGCACGTGTTGTGTGTGACTATGTGTGTTTTTGTACAAACTCATTAAGATTTCATTCACTGTCTCAACAATTTTCCATAAAGTTTTATGTGTGATTAGACTTTTTATTTTATGCCAGCCAGTAGCACAGTAATCAATTATACATTGATTGCCCGGTAAAATAAATCAGAAGTTTTAACTGTATACAAATATGCCTCTTTTAAATGTTAAGTTGTCAAAATGAGTGTTCTGAATATTATGATCCCTATCCAATTCTTTCACTCCTTTCCTCCTCCTCTACTTGTGACAAACCCGCCCAAATCACTCAAGTCTCTCACTTGTTCCCCCAAAAATTGATACAAATAGTAACTTGAGGGGGTTTAATTTCATAGATATGCATGCTTGTTATATCTTTATTTATTGAGTGTTGTTTTAAGATGTTTTGTTTATTGAAAGCAAAGCTCCAATTTTATCTTAAAAATTGACCAAAAGTTTTCTTGTACTGTATTACAATAATCACAAATTATTTATGTTTAATTGATTGGTTGAAAAAAAAGCCAAGCTGAGTGCGATGTGTCAAATTCAATGGCTTGAATAATTTAATTTTTCAAAGATAAGATGTGATTGGTTATAGAAGGTCCTGGTCCCAATCATTTCAGATTTTTTTTAATGCAAGATTTCCACAGTTTGCAGAATTGAATATTCCTGGTAGTCTAATCTTGAATAATTTATCATTGTGAAGGCAATTTTCTTTCTTTTTTTTTACGATCTTGTTAATATTGCTCTATGACCCTTATATATTATGGAGCCCTGAAACCACCAACAAACAAAGAAGAAATTATCTTTTTGGATTTTTTTTCCAGGTACATCTTTTACTTCTTCCTGCCATTGGTGCCAGAATTTGTCATGAGTAAGAATGATGTCAACATATTTCATCTGATGTTCAACCAGAAGTTCATTGGGTTGAGATCGGGACCCATGAGCTATGTAGATGTGGGATGCTATCAATACTACTACAGACAAAAGGGTAGGTGGGATTAAGCTGTTCGTTTGGGTAGTCAAGGTCATCTCAAAATTGGTTTTCCTTGCCAGAATATAGAATGAATGGAAATCAACTGATATTTCATTCTGAGAATTATTTTGATATGGATGAGTTTGGCCTATTTTCATATTAGGTGCAAGGACGAGTATGCTATTCAGTTCAATTTAATATATCATTATTTATCCCAAATGGGCAATTACAAAATAATTGGACTCTGCTTTACAAAATCAAACTTTGTAAATTATAGTGTTATGGAATATCATGAAAATGTGTAGCGATAACGTAACGTATAGCACATAAGGATTGGACGTTATTTTTCAAGTCAGTCCTGTCTTCAACTGCACGTCGTGCTGACTCCCACGTTGCCCAGCCTGCTCTATCTCTTTCCACCTCCACCATTCTCCGCAATGTCATTCTGGGGCGCCATCTCCTCCTCCATCCTTCAAGGGTCCATACCAGGACAACGACACAATCTTCATTCCTATTCTTTCTCAAAACATGCCCAATCCAACACTTATCCGTCTCCTTCTCTCCTCGCTTATCCTTCCTGTTCCTGCCATCTAAAGAACTTTCTTATTCGGAATGTGATGTTGCCACCTTATCCTTCTCAAGCTCTTGGTCTGGAAGGTATCAAGTTTTTTTTCTTCTCCCTTGATCAGTTGCCAGGTCTCACGCCCGTAAAGCAGGAGTGACAAGACTTATCTTTTGAAAAGGGAGGCTTTAATCTTTTTGCTGATGTTACTGGCTTGCCAGAGATTTGATAGCTGCTTGATCTGATCGCTGGCTAAAGCTATTCTTTTCTTCACATCTGCTTTGCTTCCCATATCTTCTCTGACATCTGCTCCAAGATATGTAAATCTATCTACTTCTTCTACTTCCTGACTCTCTCTAACCTTCAGCTTGTCCTCACTCTTGCTCCTAACAAATGCTGCATACTCGACCCAATTGATACTTCCTTACTCAAGGTATGTCTTGATGTATTGTCCCAAATCATAACCTCACATCGCTTCTTACCCCTTATGAGCCTGAAAGATCTCTTCGCTCCTCTAAAAAACATCTACTCGCCGTCCCCTCTACGAAACTAAAAATCGGTGAAAAATCCTTTTCTGTTTTTGGACCCACCTTTTGGAACACTCTTCCCGACCTTATTAAGGACACATCTATTTCAACCACTTTTAAAAAGCGACTAAAATCATTTCTTTTCCAGAATTTCCTCAAGGATGCACAATAATGATATTATTATTATTATTGTTTTTTTTTTGTTTTGTTTTGTTTTAAAATGTATTTATTCTTTTTTTATTAATGCGCCTAGAGCCTCATGCACAGGGAAATGTAGCGTGGTATAAATGTGCAACATTATTATCATTATTATTATGACTTTGCATTTCTTGCCATTCAAGTTTAGTCCCATTTTCTAAGCATTCTCTTCCAATCTGGTGGTCTTGTGCTGAAGGTGGCTCATAGTTGAAGATATGAGGGCTAGATCATCAGCATAATCGAGGTTCTATAGCATGGTGGTGAAATTCCATCTGATGCCATTTCTCTCAGTCGTTGTGGTTTTTTGCATGACCCAGTCAATTACCAGGAGGAAAAGAAACCCTGACATGCAGCAGCCCTGCTTGACTCCCGTTGCTACTGGGAACCAGTTCGTTGTCCCATTGTCATCAATGACTGCACACTGAAAGTCTTCATAAAGGGTCCTGACCATCTGTATCAGTTTGGGGGGTATTCTGTATTTGCGCATAATGATCCAAAAACTGTCTCGATGTATGGAATCAAAGGCTTTTTCGAAGTCAACAAAGTGGATATACATTGTAGCATTCCATTCATTTACCTGCTCCAAAATGTTTCTGAGGATAAATATCTTGTCTACAGTTCCTCAGAGATGTATCTACTCCTTTCTTAATTTTGTTGATGAGGATCCTACTCAGTACCTAGCTAGCGACACTCTTGAAGGTTGCCTTTTTTGGGAATCTTGCATATGAGTCCTTTGGTCCACTGAGGGGGGAGTGTCTCTTTCTCCCAGATGAGGTCAAAAATCTGTTTCAGTTCTCTACTGGTTCTCTGGGTGTCAGCTTTAAGCATTTCTGCTGTAATTTGATCTGCACTCATGGCTTTGAGTGCAGTCATGATCTCTTGAATATTTTTATTGGGTGTTTCGACTGAGATGTCAAGCTCATCTGTCATGTTTTCTTCTTCTTCAGGTGGCCCTTCTGGCCCATTTATGTTAAGCATTTCCTTAAAGTGTTCCTTCCATCTCCCAAGTCTGGCCTCTTTACTCTGCAGCAATGTTCCATTCTTCTTTTTCACTGTTGTTGTTTCTCTATTGGTTTGTCTAGTCAGTTGCTTCACTATGCTGTTGACTTCTTCCTGTCTCCCATTCTCTGCAACATTTTGTGCTCTTTTTGCTTTATCTGCCATCCACTTCGTTTTATCTCCTCTAACACTTCTTTTCACTTCCTTATCCTTTTCTTTCTAGCCTATCCTCATTCTGTGTTGAAGCCTTTCTGAGCGTGTGCTTTCAATCTTCACTTTTAGACCCTTCCTTTCATCAATCAATTTCCATGTTCCATCTCTAACCCATGGTTTGCTTTTACCTTTTCTAAAGCCAGAGTCTCTTCGGCAGACTTCACGGATGCATTTTTTGCGAGTTCCCATACTATCTCTATGTCTTTGCTTGGGGTTCTGGTCTCTACTAACTTATTCTTAACAGTCTCACAATACTTCTTTCTCATTTGTTTGTCTTTCAAACGATCAACATCAATTGTCAGTTTGGTTTTGTTTCTGTTCCTGTGTGAAATGAGTCTGAGTTTGATGCAAGTCCTCACCAGGTAGTGATCACTGTTAGCATCTGCTCCTCTCTGTGCTTGTGTGTCTAACACAGATGCTCTCCACTGTCTGTTGATCGAAAGATGGTCTATTTAGTTCCTCACTCTGCCGTCTGCTGTAACTCATGCTGCCTTGTGAATATCTTTGTGTGGGAAAAGTGTTCCTGTAATCACAAAACTATTTACTTGGCAAAATTCACACAGCCTCTCGCCATTATCATTTTGTGTTCCAATCCCATGTACACCCATTGTCCTTTCATAACCAGTTTTGTCACTTCTGACCTTTGCATTGAGGTCCCCCATAATGATGGTAATATCATTCTTGTTGCATCTATCAAGGGTTTCTTGTAATTCTTGGTAAAAATGTTCTTTCTCTTCATGATCTTTTTCGTTGTGAGGGGCGTATACTTGTATAATAGTCACTCTTCCAGAGGGACTCAATGCTCAGCAAATTATGGAGGCATCAGGCTCTTCTATTTTTGTTTTTATGTGATTGATTTTTAGGCACATATGAAAATTTACAAGTATTATTAGTGTTGAAGCTTTTTAATTTGATTGTCTATTGTCAGTGTGAAAAGATCAATAGGTACTGCGACTATTTAATTTGTTGATGATTTTGTCCAGAAATAGAAGTCTTTGGTGTTTCCGAAGCATTTTGAGCAGTGCCCACTCTTGTGTTTCTAAAATACTGGTCACCCTGCTTCTTCTGTTGAAATCATCAAGAGCAAATCTTGCAACTTGACTCTGGATTTTGTCCAATTTATCACCATGTCACTTTGGATATACTGTTCCTATATTATGTATTCTTGATCTAGAATAAGTCATAATAAGTGAAACATAGGCTAATTGTCTAAAAATCTTAGACTTCTTCCTTTTCACCCATGCAATGAGGCAATGAATGACCATTTAGCATGTTGAAATTGTCTCTGTACACGAGTGTCTCCATCTCTCTGAGTACTTTGGAATGGTTTTCATTTAAGTAAGTTGATGTAGCCTCTCTTTCATGATTATTATTCAGATTCGGATCTTCATTTTTCACAGGAGCCTTCACCCCTGGAATCAATTACTACCGTGCCAACCTCTGGCCCCCAGCAATTAAGCACCCTTTGAACTTTCCCATGCCGGTTCACATTGTCTGGGGCATGTGTGACCCGTATCTGACCCACAAACTTCTCAAGGACACCCTGACAGCTGTGCCTCACGCCTCTGTTACCCGACTGGAAGACTGTAGTCACTGGGTACAGAATGACAGGCCAGACAAAGTGAACCAGGCTGTCAGAAATTTTCTCAAATACTCCAAATTTGATGGCACAGCTAAAAGGAAGTAACGCAATGATGTGCTTTGATCGTTACAATACAATGAAATTTATTCTTCAAAGTATTTGATTTTTTTTTTTTTTTATGAAAGAAAGATTTTTTACAGATATAATATATATATCACAGGAGTTACTATATTATCAGATCATGACTGAACTCAGTGAAGTTTTTGTTCAGTATTATCGTTTTTGTTCAGTATTATCAGTGAAGTTTTTGTTCAGTATTATCAGTGAAGTTTTTGTTCAGTATTATTTTATACATTTTGTCAAAGGAAGGACACTTTTTTCTTTGTAGATTTCTATTCATTATGAAAAAGAGTTTTATAGATTCAAAGATAATACAAGCTTTTAATGATTTGATGAGTTTTTGTGTAGCCTTTGAGCTATTTTTTTCTTTTTTAGTACCATAATATGACCTGATATGGGTTTTTGTTGATTGTTGTCAAAGGATGGCTGTTTTTCAAATCACACGGAATCACATAATACTTCAACAAAAGCAAGGTACTTAAAGTGACATATGGGCATAATGTATTGATTTTATTATACTTTTGTTGTCAAAAATGTATGTATGAACAATTTCTGCTTCTAGTCATTAGTGGTCTTGCAGTGAAGAAATATGAAAATATCATCAAAATCCATTGAAGGCATTTTGCCTACTGTTAGTCAGTCTATCAAAAAACCTCATGATTCAATGAAGAACATGCATGAAAAGATTTGTCTAGGAATTCAGTCATCAATTGACATTGCATGGTATTTTGTACCTTAATGCTACAAACTCTGTGAGTGGTTTTAAGCACAAGGAATTGTTAAGATTTTAAAAGAGTAAAGTATGTAAAAATAGTAATTGTATGAATATGGTGTCGAGAGGAGAACAAGACAAAGTCATAGAGGAAGGTAAATAAATACAGAAAAATACATAAATATTTCTGTGTTTCAAAAGAGTAAAGTAGTAGTTTTCTCTTTACAAGCAAATTTCTGCCATTCAGTTGGTCTGCGTACCAACTGCTTATTAACGGCATTTGACTTAGTGAGTTGACTTAGTGCCTGTTATGCCCTCTGGTTTGCAGGACAGGGCAGCAATAAAGGATCACTACTCGTCTCCATCTTGAGTCAGCTTCTGGAAAGAGTCCCATCTTTGTCCCATGTTCTTATGCTCACTTTCTACTGCCCTCGTCCTTGTGACATTCTGCCGTCCTCGTCTTCCTTTTCCTTCAGGTATTGAGTAGAGGCTGTTGAATTTTAATTGGATATAAACAATAACCAAGGAACGTTTGTTACACTGAGGACATCTTTTCGGGTCAAACCAACGATACAAACAAAGGGACCTTACTCTCGTAAACAACATTGTGTCAAATGTCATAGCTATTAATAGATACGTATTTCAACACTCCCCCTGAATTTGAAGAAACCAAAATTACCTTGCTTTTATCATCTTAATTATCTACATCATGCATTTGTACATAATCAACTTCTTCTTCTTCTTCAATTATATCGAACTGAGTATGACTGTCAATGCGGGCATAATTAGACACACCAAGAGTAAGTTTAGTCTTGGTGGGCCTCTGGAAGCTTCTCTAATACCTTGATCTTAGCATGATGTAGTCAAGGCACTGCTTGAAATTGTCTACATTAGGACTGTGCAAAAACAAGAATAAGAAACAATGTACTTGTAGTAGGTAGAAACCTTGATACCAGTCTTATATCAAATCCTAGTCCTTTCAGAATTTCTCATCCCAATCATTGATCTCAGTTTCACAAACTGGTCTCAAGGCAAAGCCTTTGTAAGGATATCTGCCAACATTTCCTGTGTCTTACAATATTGCAACACAATATCCCCCTGAGCTATCTTATCCTGAACATAGTGGCATTTAATATCTTTATGCTTGGATCTCTTTGATCCTTGACCAATAGCAATACAAATATCACTTTGATTGTCTTCATTAATAACCATTGCTGGTTCATTAACAGAGTCAGTTGTACAAATTTGAGTCATCAATCACTTCAACCATGTTCCTTCCTGGACTGCCAGAGCCAATGCAATATATTCACCTTCAGCAGTTGGCCTTCTTTTCATGTCCCCCCCCCCAGATCCACAGGGCGAGTTTAAAGTGATGTGTTTTTGAAGTGTGTGATTTTTTTCGTTTGATGGGACTCCCAGCAATGGGAGTCAGGGTTTGTTTTGTTTTGTTTTGTTTTGTTTTTTTGTTGTTTTTTTTAAACATGAAAGGAGAAATGTTTTATTGTTTACGACGTTCAGCGCTGCCAGATCCACAAGGCCCCCTCCCCCTTTCTATCCTTGTGGGACGACATCCTCACTCCCATACCCCCAAAAATTCTTTGTTTATTTTTCTCCCTGGAATTAGGAGAAACGTTTGTGCAGAGGACTAGTTTTTAACTTATAATTTACATAAATTATTTACACAAATTTTTAAAACCGTATTTTAAAATTGTATAAAGAGCACAAAAGTGTTTTTTAATCATGTTAAAGTTCACTACAGAATAGGAAGATTTTCAGACCTTTGAAAGCAGATAAAAAACTCTGAATATTAAGGCCTGTTGGCGGGCGCCTCTATGACCCTCGTGTGTCGTGGTATCCTAAAAAAAAAAAAAGAAAAAAGAAAGAGAAAATAAACAAACAAACAAACCTGCTCTTCAGACCTTCAAACTCCCACTCATTGAGACAACATCTCCACTAAGAATGAATCTTTTCTTCTCAGTATCATAGAGCCTGTAGCCCTTAGATGTTTGACCATACCCCATGAAAATACACTTCACAGATTTTGGATCAAGCTTCTTTCTTTCATCTTTTGGAACATTTACAAAAGCCGCACAGCCAAAACTCTTCAAATATGAAACCTTTGGCTTTTTGCCTGTTAAAGCTCTTCAGGAGTCTTAGTCTTATCACCCAACACCCTAGATGGACTCAGGTTGTGAACATGAACTGCTGGGTTCAATGCTTTTGCCCAAAAACTTTGTGGAAGCTCGGATTGAACCAACATGGTTTGAACCTTTTCGATCAACACTTTGTTCAGCCTTTCGGCCACCCCATTTTGTTCAGGAGTTTTAGAAACTGTGAGCTCATGTTGAATCCCACATTTTGTCATGAACTCCAGGTAGTAATTAATGACGATCACCTAGTAGTCATGAACTGCGATATCATTGGAAATGGTGTGTCAGTAAGATATGTCAGTGTCTTTCTCCTTTCTGTATGTTATCGTTGGTTGCCCCCTTACATTGTCGTTTTTGTCCAAGTCCATTTCTTATTGTTTTGTATCTTATTTTATATTATATTATATATCTTTGTATCTTTGTGTATGTATTGTTCATGTTGAGAAAGGGTATCACCTGAAACATCATTGTAGTTTTCTCTTAAGGAAGCTTCCATACCCGTCGCTCTTTTATTGCATATCCAGCTTCCCGCAGCCTTCATTCTCCTTTTTGTAATGAAATACCAAAACCTTAATCCAGATGAATTGAAATTGAGACAAGAAAACTCTGTTTTTCACTTTACTTTACTTTGCTTTTCAATTATGTAATAGAGGAGTGGAGTCCCTGGTGGGCTCTTCTACTTCTGTTTCTTTTCTTTTACACTGAAGCTATCGTCTTTCTATTTCCCC
>JBCIKM010426144.1:0-10580 GCA_039654465.1 Melibe viridis
ACACTTTTTCTCATAACTCTTAATGTAAGGTAAATTTTTCATAGGGCACCATTGGGGTCTTACCGCACTCGAAAAACTCCACAGTGCAACCGGGAAAAACCCTTGGCATGGAAAGAGTTAATGCACATTTCATCAAATTTTAAAATATCACATGACTGGCTCAGTCAGTTGACAACAATGATTTTGTTCTTTGAATGGAAAATTATAATCATCATCCTAAGTAGATGCACAGAAAAAAGAGGTCTCAAGTTTCATGGGGACATTCATCAATAATCAATAGATACAAGAATTTAAGATAACACCAAAAATCAGAGCAAACAGTTTTAATTGATAAGTACTAAGGGCATAATATCAAAAACAATTAGAAAATCCCATACCATCATGGCTTCAAATCGCAACTCCTTGTGATCGTTTTCCAACATTTTGATGAAGTCTTTCTTGGGTGGTTGGGGAATCAAGCTGTTGCACGACTGTAGGGAGTCTTCGATGGAACCAAAATTGTTGTACTCTGCAATCTCCTGCAACGTAAAGGATGGTAATTTGTTGAAAAAGATCTAACTGAAACTTGTTCTTCTTGCCTCTTTATTTGTGAGTTTGTGTGTGTGTATGTATGTGTGTGTGTCTGTGTGTCAGTGTGTGTGTGTGTGTGTGTGTGTGTGTGTGTTTCAGTGTAGTATCAAACTCCTCAGGCCCTGGCCAACCAATTTATAGCAAATAAGGTATCAAAACAAACTCTTACTTTGAGGGATGTCTGTGGGAAATTTCATGAGAAAAGGAAAATTTTATAACTGAAGATTATTCATCCAACTAATGACAAGACAAACTTGTAATTCAAATGATGCCATTGTCTGCAACTTTCATGGTGAGGGGCCATGTGGAGTACTGTGCTAAGTGTGATGGGCAGAAGCTAAAGAGGGATTTGCTATGGGCAAATCCATATTGCTCAAGGGGCGGGCTAAAATTTAGTCCATGAAGCCTTTAACATATTATGAAAAAGACATAACATTTGTACACACCATTTTTGGCAGCTCCTTTGCGGGTCCTTTCACTTCAACGGGTGTGAAGTCTGTGACACCAAAGTGGTGGTAGTAGAAGCCCTTAGTGAAATTGTCACAGTCATAGATCTTGAACCGACGTCCGTAGATAGGGATGGTTTTACCGATAGCAAAGTCTTTTGGTGTAAAGTATTTATCAATCTCCTGGTCTGACAATTCCATAACAACTCCAGGGAAAGACGACGGTACGTCAAATCGGTTGACGGGCACCTTGTGTCTGCCGATTAAAACAGGGAATGGATCTCGCCCATCATTGGGATTGTGCACTTCTCTCACTTCTAGGGTGTCGTCCACAAGATAGTACTGGAAAAAGGCCATGGATATTGGCAAAAAAGTATTTTTTATTATTTTCATTTCTCTTTATATGGGACTTGTCATTGAATCATTTGTGCATGAAAATTGAAAACAAAATGAAGACCATCGTATATAATCATTTAGTTAAATTATTATTTTTATCTTTTAATTCACATGACCAAAATATCTTATACATGCATTAGAGCTGAATCAAGATTGCATCACTTTTGTGAAACTGAGAAATGGGTATTATAAATAAAACGTTTGAATTTAAAAAAAACAAAAAAACAAATGAAAATAGGAAGTTTTACTCACTAACAAAAATTATCATTTCTTTCTTAAGAACCATAAGCTTCATAAAGATTGTGGATATGAGAACTTTTTATAATGTGCTCCTTGACTTGACTTTAATTTTTCAAGAGATATAAATTATAAAAAAAAAAGAATTTTAAAATTTCAAATGATCCCTCTCAAATTGAAAGCTAAAATTATCAACTTTCTAAACGACATCCTTTAAAGGCTGGGGTTTTTTTTTTTCAGATTTAATGCTCTTTCAACTTCTAAGTTCATTCAAACTTCCTTTGAGAAAGAATAAGGTGTTAGAAGCAATTAAATGGGAATAGAAAAAAAAACATGCTCAACATACGTGGAGGATGAAAGGCCTCATCTCGCCAAACATGCTGTCCCTGTCATCCCAGACACAGAAAAAACGCAAAACTTTCCTGTCCAGCTCTTTGAACTGTTTCAGTTTGTCGAAAGAAGACTTTGTAGTATATGTTCTCAACGCAGCAGCCTCAACACGTTTCATGATGTATGGGTCTTCTTCTGATGGCACTGGTTGATTCACTACAATACCTTCGCTCTCAAGGAAGTCCTGATAATACAGAAATTATTATTGACGTATCCATGTATTTGTTTGTAAATGGATCTCTCATGTGATAAAATCACATTTTGAAACATTTGATAACATGCAAGTTTGTTCATCTGATTATTGGGAATATTTAAGCAAATCTTTTCAATTTGACTGACTCCGAAGTGTCTGAACTAATCAAAACTCAACAAAGAGAAATCATATTTAACAACACTTGGTATACCTAGCAAATTTTTTTTTTTAATCTTTTAAAAATGAAGATTGTAATTACAGTATATCTTGAATATAAATAGCACACTTATGAAGATCTGACGGAATGAAAAACCGGATTTGAAGGTCCTAATTTTTTTCATTACAGGAATTCAGAAAAAATGCCAGACTTATGTACAAAAAAGCCTTTATTAAGAACAAATATGGAATGTCACAAACTGACCTTTATAATATAAAGGAGGATCTACTTTATTTGTATAGAAGAGTAACTTTCTAGTCTTTCCTTACTTTTGTGAACTTGTCACAGTTAGTGATGTGGAAGCTCTTCCCATAGAAGGTTATGTTCATGCCGAGGTTGATGTCCTTCCAGTGCCAGTTATCTCCTTGGTCATTTTTGGGAAGACGTTGCCGTTTGATCAGCTTGCCTGGGAGACAATGGGAATATAACATTTTGTTAGGAACATCTGAGACAATATATCATTCTATACCAAGACTATCTGAAAAGTGCGGTTCCTTATTATAAATTGTCTTCTCAATGTTATTGTAACATATTGTTTGGGAGGACTTGAAAACGTAATGTAACAAATGTAACAGTGTAATGTAATAATCCATTTATATAGCACCAAATCCACAGAGTGTGCTTTAAAGTGCTACAATGGTGTGATCACAGATTGGCTATGGTTTGGTATTATGTCATTGTTAGAACACCATGTAAAGCTATTGGTATCAAAGACAGCTCTAAGCACACAGGCAAACTGTTTTGTAGGATTACTTTTGTTTTTTGCCCAGACAGCATCCTTGTCACCTACTCTTTTATATTTCCAACCCATAAACCATATAATAAAACCATAAGGTTATAAAAAGAAGTATTCAAAACTCTATTCATCTATCAGGAAGACTTGTGAGAGAAAAGAGAAAAAAGTCATAGAAAGAAAAGAAAAAAATGGAAAGGATGAGAGCTGTCGATAACGAACTGCCGCAGCATACATTGCCCTGCAAGAGGAGAGCAAGCCAAACTACTGGGCCACCTGCTGGCTCCCTTCAAACAGTTGACAAATGGAAATTCACCTTGTGGCATGCCACAGTTTTCCACATGCGGCTCAATAACTGAAATGCTGTCATCCTCCAAGTAGTAGAAGATTTCCACTGGCCTCACTCTGAAATACTCTTGAGGTGATTCATGGACTGTTTGCTTGAAATAGGCATCAAATTTCAACACCTAAAAGAGTAAAGAGTATTCAATTAAAGACTACACATTGCATTTATTTATTTTTTGTTGTCAAGTTCTTAACACAAAATGTTGGTAAGGTTGTGGTGAAAAATGATAGCCTGGAAAGATATCCTGTAATTTTTATATACAGTTTCAGCCAAATCAGATATAGGCCTAAATTTGGGGGAATTCTGAATCCAAATGATTCAATAACACAAGCCTTGTGGCCAACTATGTCTCCATCTTCATTTTCTCTTTCCCTCTCTGCACGCACAATACACAAATTACCCACATCCCTCTGAATGAAGTAACTGATGCACATTTTTCCTTGGGCCCTGATAAGGATAAAATAAAATTCTGTAACAATAAATCAACAAGTCACTATGTTATGGCTCACGACAAAATAAATCTGATGAGAAATTTCTTGTCAAGTTTTAATTTATACAGATGCAGTAAAGAGCTTAAAGTCAGGTAAGGAACTGGATTAAACATATGTTAACATTTTAGATCATCCTATACATGTGAGAATCACTACCAAGATAAGTATTATTTTCATCCAGTTAAAAAAGTAACAAACGCATATGCACAAAAAAGGGGGACAAAAAAAGCTTTTTGCACCTATGACATTCATCAGGACTAAGACAACCACACTGATCATGCTAATGTTCATTATGGCCAACCACTCACCTTTTTGTCCCAGGCCACGTGGGCTGGAATGAAGGCGGCAGGTGGTGCTTGCTTTGCTTGGCCATAAGTGAGTGTGGGATTGAAGTTTGCCAGATCATCTAGCTCACTCTCTGACAGTTGATTGTGGAAAAGTTGCACGCCTCCAACTCCTCTTTCAGGTCTCCTTGGCAGTGCATAGCCATTTTTGTAGGCTAGGGTTTGACTTACATGATACTTATTTTTCTGGAAGAGTAGAATTTGAAATTTAATGAGTCGAAAACTGAGTTTTACAATTAAATTGTTTCCTCAGCAATCAAAAATGCATTCATTCACAAAGTACTTAAATAGACTTTTTTCTTTCTTAACCATTTTCAAGATGGAAGTTACTATTCGTCCACATTCTAACAATATTGAAGCTGATTTGATTGGCTGCTTGTCATCACTGCGTGTTAATGGAAAAACCATTGAATAAAAGTAGACATACAAATACCACAAGTGCATCAATTTGTTAATCAATCACCACCCAAATACTGAAGGTATACAACAAACTAAAATTTTATTTGCTTTCAAACCAATATTTTTGGATTTTTGTCAGTCTATTCAGCAAAATGTATACATCTATGCGAACAAATAGCATCTGCCTTACATGATCGATAGTATAAAGAGTGTTACACCAATACAATGCAACACTTCTTTCCATTCACCATAGCTCTAGATTAATTTATAATATTACTATGTCAACAAAGAATGATTGCTATGACAGTTAAATACTTCTTACACTAATATTAGGCAATTTGTACCAAAATATAAAAGAAAAGAAATTGCACTGATCCACTGTAAATGAGCAGGGGAAGAAATAACTAATTGTAAATGCTTAAACTTGAAACTCTAAGTTTCACAGTAAGCTGAAACTAGAATATAAAAAGTTACTAATTCTATAGGGGAGCTAAACAGCTTACCCTAGCCATCGATATCACCGCATACCTAGAACGATAAGGTTACAAACGGATCACAAACAAATGCAATTATTTAGATGAGTCGGATGAAGAAAAAGCAAGCAGAATATTACCGTTGGATCTGTAAATGTATTTCCAGGCAGAAATGGTAGCCCCTCCATCTTTCTTTCTGTTGTTATACCTTCCTACAAGCTACCGCTAAACTCCTGTTTTGGGTTACGGAAAAAACAACTCGTGTACATAGTTGCTAAGCGTTACTAAGTTGGCTGTTCTCTTGAAGTCTCGTTAATGCTCGAGATACTTTAAATTTCTAAAGTTCAAATCTATATAATCTCAATAATCATACCCTGCATCATTCGAAATATGAAATTAACTTATAAATAAGATATTACAAGCATCAAAAATGGAAAACTTTGTGAGAATTTAATGAATGAGAGCTGTTTAGTAGTTTACTACTAAACCGTATTACGGTGCAATACTTCTTTGTTTTCTTTTGTCAACCAGGAATAAAATTTGCGTATGGTGGTCACTGGTTTTGTATGTAGACTTCGGGAGTGCACTTTGAGAAGATGGAAGATTCAAACCTTATAAAACAATACCATTATCTTTTATTATTCCAAATAAAAGCCCCGCGTTTGACAGCTATTCTCTGCCAGTAAGACGAAAAAAGTGCGTTTTTGAAAGGTATTACTATCAATTAAAAAAAGATAATTTTCAATTTTCTTCTCTCTAAACTCAAACAAAAATTATCATAATTACAACGTCAACAACAACAACAACAACAAAGTCTGGGATCATGACCTTCCCCCTTTCAAATCACGGACAATGGTGGCTGTGATATTTGATCTAGTGTTGCCAGAAACAATTTTTGTCATATGATGCACCTTTCATTGTCATAATCTGTTGATACAAATTCTAAAAAAAAACAAAAAAACGAAACACTCACACACACATTTCACAAACAAACAAACACACACACACATACTCTCTCTCTCTCTCTCTCTCTCTCTCTCTCTCTCTCTCTCTCTCCCTCTCCCCCTCTCTCTCCCCCTCTCTCTCTCTCTCTCTCTCTCTCTCTCTCTCTCTCCCCTCTCTCTCTCTCTCTCACACACACACACACACAAACACACACATACATGCCTACACGCAGGTATTTGAACACTAGGAGTGGGAGGTAGAGAAAGAAGGGAGGGTGAGCGAGAGAGAGAGAGAGAGAGAGAGAGAGAGAGAGAGAGAGAGAGAGAGAGAGAGAGAGATGGAGAGGAGGGAGACCGAGACAGATAGAGCCACGAAGACAAACACACACACACACACACACTCCTCCTCCTCCTCCTCCTCCTCCTCCTCCTTCCTCCTCCTCCTCCTCCTCCTCCTCCTTCTTCTTCTTCTTCTTCTTCTTCTTCTTCTTCTTCATTTGCCTCAAACTCACCCCCCCCCCCTTTCCTCCTCTTGTTTTTCTCTGATAAAATGTGAAACAGCCGGGTTAACGTGTCATTGTGTTTGTTTTGTTTTTTCCACTTCTACTTTCGACTTTCAGTTTGCCAACTTCCGGTTAGACAAAATGAGATCACCGTTTCAGTGGTGATTCAACTCCAAGAATCATGGCTAGGAGACTTGAAAAGTATTCCCGTTTAGATCTGGCATAAGGAAATTATCCCATGCAGTTCTTTTATTTATGCTTTGACTTATTAGTTTGGCGTCATCATGTCAACAGAGGAGGTAAGTGATGTCTGATGAAAATGCGAAGATCAAAGAGAAGTCATTTTGACCAGTGTGTTCATTTTCATAAAATCATCATTCAGCAATTGTCAGTCCGGTGATGAATGAGTTGGTACCATCGGATTAAAAACGAGAGAGATGTCTTTCATCTGATCACATTTTATTTATTTTGCAATACAACTTTATTTAAATAATACTTTTATAAATGGTTTTGAAAGTGTTCTGTATGTGTAATTCATTGAAAGAAGACAAAACAATTTGAGAGCAAGCAGTCAAAAGTCAGACAATACGAAAGGCAACATTTACTTAAATTGGCTGGTTGTTTATGTTCATGTAATAAAAATTTTCCGACTACATGTGGCAGGGTTGCCGATGGGGGTTAGTTTTTCATTTTTCGATGTTGAGGTCACTAAACTAAGTGATTCACTTCATCAAAATACTCCCTTTTGATCACATTTCCAAGAAAAGCAAACCTGACATCATTGGAAAGGTGAAAGAACAGAGCTCTCAATGATAAAATTTCTATCTGGATATGTTTTTAGTAACAAAGTTGAAACGAAACCAAATAGCTGACTTTCCTGTTTTCCGTTATATCTAATATTTAGAAAAAAATAGTTTTAAAACTCAAAATAAAATTTTATGAGTATATTTATTCACCAAAAGCCTGCATATTGATAGAATTTTACTTTCTGTGTAAAAAAAAAGTGTAAGTTATTGTTAAGAATAGATATTTTAGACCAAAATTGGTCTTCAACCAATGGTTCCTTGGGATGTTGAATGAAGTCAACGTCATTGTTTTGCAAAACTTTGTAGATTCTATCCTAGTGTTACTTGTGGGTATCAGAGATATGGTCCCTAGATATTATTGTCAATCATTGATGCATCAATGTTAAATTGTTGATGCATGAATGAGGATGGCCCCGGTTCAATGTGAGTGACCAGGGCATCGCTTCTAGTCTTTTGTTTGACACCTTTTGTAATTGTAACCATCGTCCTATCATTGCGTAGCATAACCAGTTAGCTGTTAGTTCTGAATTGGCATTCATGGTAAAGGAAGCATCTTTTTATATCTTGAAATACGCAGTTTTAATGTATCCACTATTCAAGTTGTTTATTCATTGTACGTGTGAGCAACAATTAATAAACCTGTCTCACAGAAACCAGTTGTAAAGTTCCATTACAGTCATAGTCATATGACTTCTTTTGTAAAATCTCATTGGTTACAAAATCGAAATAGACACAGATGATGTCAGGGGGTGTGTAGTGTGTGTTTTCATCATTATCTGTAAACGGGCCCGCAACCTGGCCCTTCCCTGCTCCCTCACTTGAATCGGCTGGGGCCTACTCCCACAATGTTTCTTTTTCCATGGGTATATAGCCTACACCTGCATTACAGGGGTTACTGTTTAGAATTCATAAAGTATAGGAAAAGTTGGTCATGCCAATTTCATATTAGAGTGGAAAACAATTTTCTATGACTTTCTTGCCTTGAAACTAGAAAGCCCCAATAGGGAAATAAAAATATACACAAAAAAATTCACTGTTTTGAAATCTTCATTGAATTGAAGGGAAAAAAATATCCTTCAAAATTTTAGATGATTTTCCAATGAACAAGTATTCATAACAGATGAAGTTTTTCCAGTTAAAAAAAGTTGTTTTTGTTTTTTTGTTGTTTCTGGCCATCTTTGGCAAAGTGCCAATTCATGGCTTTCTGAAAGTTTCAGTCTCTACAGAGTGTGTCAGTAGCTCTTTGTCTTTGTTTTCCATATAGACTACAGAAAAAATCATCCTTACTTTCTTTCAAAGACTGTGAACGCTCTCCATATACTCAGTCATGTCAAGCTGACAAATTTTGAAGCCATTTCTTTTTTAAATCCAAATAGTAGAATCTACACTCAAAATAAGATCTGTGTTTGTACAATCATCTTGATCTTTATTGATCAATATCAGTCTTGCTGTTGTCAGGACTGTAATATTGACCAAATCTATATCCTCACCATATGAAATCAAATTAACATCAAGGAATCCTCCTCCTACTTTTAGATGATCCATCGGGTGAAGTAAGGGATGTGACTTTTTAAAAAAATGTATATTTACAGTATTAACATATATGTAAATATGAATATGAAATCATTGAAAAAAATGTTCTTTTTGAACCAGCAGCAGCCTGAGCTTGTTGAAGTGTCCATCACTGATAGTGAGAACAAGTCTGTTCCTGTGCGACTTTTACTGTACCCTGATGCGTTGCTCATCCAGAAACAGGAATGGGTCAACGTTCCTCTGGATGAGGAGGATGAGGTCTTTCTCAACATGGTAAGACACTAAAAAAAAATAGACAAAGTATCAGCTTGGAGATTGAAGTATCTATTTTTAGTAATTTTGTTCCCTCTATAAATAGCAATATGACAAATTTTTGTACTACCCAGTAATGCTTTTACATAAGATCTGTGAACACACATTTCTCAGTACAGTGACATATTCCTTTGTGAAAATGAGATTTTGACTTGGAGAACAGAATTCACATTCCAGGCCTGACTTGAAAGAGGAATGATTGACATTGTCACTTTTCCAAGAGAAAATCTTAGTGTGGACAGTCTTTTATGTTAGAGCGATAAAATTGTCTCAGTCTAGTCGTTCCCTAGAGGTATAAATACACCGAATTTCTATTGAATACACTTACTGCTTGGGATACCAAACTTCACTAGAATTAGTCTTTTACCGTGGCTTTTATCTGATTCAAACAAGGAGTGATGATTTCATGTGTTAAAGTAAGCCCTTGCCTGAATGAACTGATTACTGATAGAGATGTTTGGTAGCCAACCAAGACTCAAACTTTTTGGACACATAGATTATTTTCCTTCATATTCATTGTCACTTTGTGCATGAAGAAATGTCAACTTTTTGTTCACTCTTCTGAGACATATAATACCATTATCGTTCTCATAAATTGCCCTTTTCTGTTGATCAAGGTACGAGAAGTTGAAGTGAGGCGAGAGCCTGGCTCCGGGTTTGGCCTCTTTGTCAAAGGAGGAGCGGAGCATCGACTTCCTGTCCTGATATCTCGCATGATGAAGGGCCAGGCGGCCGAACGCTGTGGGCAGCTGCTGGTTGGGGATGCTATCCTCAGGGTCAGTTTCTCCATTGCTGTTCTGTTTTTAAAAAGTTATATTTGTGCCTCATTTTTAAAAGGTTTTTTGGTGGTTGTTTTGGGGGTTTTTTTCCACTTAAGAATTTTTTGTTGTACTACCTGAAGGTTCAAAGTCTTGATTTGATTTTTAATCTTCTGCCTGGCTCTTTGAATTTTTGTTTCAATATAAGTAGTTACCTCTGAAGGATATTCCATTTTTTATATTATTTTTAATTATGGTTCTCTTTTTGCAGTAGGAAGCAAAATTCACATGGTTTACTCAAAATATAGTTTTACGTCTCTTTTTTTTATCAGTTTTTATCAGTATACGAGTTGAGTTGACTACCTGTGATTAAATTCCTGATATTAATGTTGGCTGATTCAGGGGGGGGGGAGGGGGGGGGGGGGGGGGGGGGGGGAGGGGGGGGGGGGGGGGGGGGGGGGGGGGGGGGGGGGGGGAGGGGGGGGGGGG
>JBCIKM010426255.1:0-10579 GCA_039654465.1 Melibe viridis
CCCCCCCCCCCCCCCCCCCCCCCCCCCCCCCCCCCCCCCCCCCCCCCCCCCCCCCCCCCCCCCTTCTTTTCTTTTTTATTTTTATTTTTAGCTGTCTTGGCGCCCAATTTCGCCCACATTAAAGGGCCTAGTAATATTTCTTTGCCGCCTCCCAGCGCAGTGTTTTACTGTCAGAAATATCCCCCCCCCCGCCCCGCAAAATGTCCCTCCTAACCACCCCCTGAAGCTGATATTGCTGATGTTTGCAAGCGCTACTACTAATCCAGTTTTGAATGATTGGGGTGGCCCTGCATTGCAGTGGCAGGCGGGGGTTAACAACCTGTCGGATTCTTTAACTGAGACAAGTCATGTACCCGTTCGCACAAATTCTGCCTGGCCCTCTTTCGGCGTGTGCAGTATATTGTACAAGGGGCGACCTCCGACTCTTTGACGTGTGTTTTGAATAATCGCAACGGCGGTCCTCAGCCTGACCCGCCATGTGCGTAGCGGTGCAGCAGCCTTGGTTTCCTGCCGTAACAAGATCGCATTGAGGTGTTTTATCTGCCTGCTGCTGCTGCTGCTGTAATGCACATGGTGAGATAAGAAAGAGGCGTGGGGTAAGGAGGGGGAGGAGAAGAGGGGGAGGGGGGGGGGTAAATAGTAAACCGACGTTTCCATAGCCTCCCCTGTACCGCCCGTCCCAGCAGCCAATGAAAAGAAAGTTCTAATTTATGGTTTTGCAATTCCATGTCTGTGTTCAGTTCGCTTTCAACTGTCTTTTATTATCCTGCAAAACCTGCACGTAACAGACATACAGGAAGAATCTATAGGAAGACGCTAACAGAAAGCCTAACGAAGCATGCTGCCTTAATGCCTCGCTGGCTTGTTGCAAAAGCAATGGCGGTTTTCGCACTATTTAACACACGGCTTACTGGACACACTGTTGCAGCATTGTTGGTTATGGCCTCGATGGACGCCCAGAATAATGGTCAGGCCGAGTTTTATGACAAATCTATCACAATGCCCAGTTCGTTTCAAGAAAAGAAAATGGTTTATTTTACAATACATCCTATATTTTGTTTGTTCCTTGACGGTTCCATTTTTTAAAATAATTTGTATAAATATTTTTTTCATCCCCATAATATTTATTGTTTTAGGATGATATACGTAGTACAAAACAGGCACTTTTCCCTGTATACCTATTTAAACAAGTGCTGGATAAACTTTGAAAATAGGTGAGATGCTAGATGGGTGAGGGGGGGGGGGTCTAATAAATATTTCGACATTTAAATTTTTTTTATTATTGGTAATGAACGAAACGCCACAGCACGTCATCAAAATGTGTGTTGTAGAACTCAGTCATTTCTCTTCTATTGCGCCTTCTCTATGAAATTGAGGTAATAAGTGTCCTGGAATGACCTGTTTCTGTCAGATTCTGTACTTTATTTCACACCGTATTTACCTTTGTAAATATAGAATAATGGATCAACATCATCATCATCATCATCATCATCATCATCATCATCATCATCATCATCATCATCATCATCATCATCATCAACCATCAATCATCAATCATCATCATTATCATCATCGTCGTCGTCGTCGTCATCATCATCATCTACATCATCATCATCATCATCATCGTCATCGTCGTCGTCGTCGTCGTCGTCGTCATCATCATCATCACCATCACCACCCCTTTCTGGCAGGCAGCATAATGGTGGACGCAAGGAGCACTGTTCTCTAATAAGGTTTCTCTTAATAACATTATTGTAGTCTTTTGAGAGACATCTTTCTCGGTCACCCCACAGTTCATGTTCGTGCGGACACCATTACACTGTTCGTATGGTTTACTGATCCAAATTGTGGTCTTGATAATATTAATACCACCATAAATCTCATAAGCTGGTTGGGCTGAACATTGATCCCATGTTCCTCCGTGTTTTCTTTTTCCTCACCTTCATTCATTCCTTTGCTCCTTGGCGTCCAGGCTCCTTTCTCTGTTTTATTCCTCTTCGATTCGATGGGGCGAACATAATATAGGCATCTCATGAGACTCCCGCTTTGTTGTCCATATCACAATCACAAAACCCTGAGGCTCAAAGTTCTTTTTCTTGTCATTGGCACAAGTTTTGGAATTCTTTACTTTTGCCTCTGACTGCGCCTGTACGTTAGTAACTAAGTGACGGTCATGTGGGTGAGCAAGCATTTACTGTAACTCCCTGTTCTCAATAGTAACTTCATTTACTGTAACTCCCTGTTCTCAATAGTAACTTCATTTACTGTAACTCCCTGTTCTCAATAGTAACTTCATTTACTGCAACTCCCTGTTCTCAATAGTAACTTCATTTACTGCAACTCCCTGTTCTCAATAGTAACTTCATTTACTGTAACTCCCTGTTCTCAATAGTAACTTCATTTACTGCAACTCCCTGTTCTCAATAGTAACTTCATTTACTGCAACTCCCTGTTCTCAATAGTAACTTCATTTACTGTAACTCCCTGTTCTCAATAGTAACTTCATTTACTGCAACTCCCTGTTCTCAATAGTAACTTCATTTACTGCAACTCCCTGTTCTCAATAGTAACTTCATTTCCTGTAACTCCCTGTTCTCGAAAGTAACTTCATTTACTGTAACTCCCTGTTCTCAATAGTAACTTCATTTACTGTAACTCCCTGTTCTCAATAGTAATTTCATTTACTGCAACTCCCTGTTCTCAATAGTGACTTCATTTACTGTAACTCCCTGTTCTCAATAGTAACTTCATTTACTGCAACTCTCTGTTCTCAATAGTAACTTCATTTACTGCAACTCCCTGTTCTCAATAGTAACTTCATTTACTGCAACTCCCTGTCCTCAATAGTAACTTCTAATACCAACAGTGACCACTCTGTATCGGTGATGTCATGCTTCATTATCAATTCAAATCTCAAGGTCACGATAAAGGATGGAATTGATGAAAAACAAAACAAAGCAAAAGATTTTCATGTCATCAATTTTTCATCGAAGCGCTATCTAGACCTGCCACAACAGTGCAAAACTTGCTGCTAATGATGTAAAGATAACACAGAATAAACCAGGTAAAAGCTGGAGGAATATCAATAACATTGGGACCTTCGTGAGTTATTTCGGGGGAAAACCCCAACAACTGTCTGTCTCGATTATTATTATTATATCGGAAGAATCCTTTCTCAGTTGACGATCCGTAATCGGGATTTATGATTCACCAATAAAACTCTCCGTCATGAATACCAACATGGCCAGAATGCTGTTTGACATTTTGGTGAGGGAGATAAAACCCATTGCTGTGGTAACCGTTGACAAATTGGTCTCCAGATATTCACAGACATGTACGCCGGGTCGCGATGACGTCAGAGGGCTGCCAGCCTCCTGCCTTCGTTGGTCAGACAGAAGCCACTTCCGCATGGCGGCAGCTCTAACTGGAGGAGACAGCCACGTCTATTGAGCACTGATAGTCCAGATGTCCAAATCTATCGATGACATTTTAATCATAAGAATTCTAGAGGACGTTGACAATATCATTAAAAACAACTACAACGATGACGGCAACAGCAACAACAACAAAAACAAAAACATCGTCTTCATCATCATCAACATCAACAACAAAAACTACAACAAAACAATGAGACCACTACCACGAACAACAACATCTACAACAAGTAAAAAACAAACACACAAACTAACTACAAACCAACCAACCAACCAACAAACAAACAAACAAACAAACAAACAAACAATTTACTAACTGAAGTTAAACATTAGAGTAATCAAGAGCTCATGGCCTTTCGTGTTGCTCTTCCGTCGTCGCGGTGAAAAATCGCTCTTTGTCAGCAATGGTTTTTGAAAAAAAACAACAAAAAACCCAACAGGGTATGTTAGGTCTGACAATACTTTCACAAAGAGAACCATAACTCCTCTACAACCCACGCAGTATGTCGTGGGGGGCCCAGGAGCAACAATATATAAACCACAACTCCATCGCTCAAAATCATGAAAATTCAGTTAAGGAAGAATGAATAAGGAGAAGAGGTAGATGGATTGGCCACACGCCCGGCGATGCCCAAACCCCCAGCCAGCACCACCCGCCATGCCATGATCTGGAATCGACAGGGGCAAGAAGAAGAGGAAGACCAAGAAACACCTGGCGCAGAGACCCGGAGGCAGATGCCCGTAAGATGGGCCTGACATGGAATGAGTTGGAGACCAGAGCAAAGGACAGAGCGCAGTAGAGGGAAGTTGTTGATGGCCCAACAGAGATAGACAGACAGACAGACAGACAGACAGACAGATAGATAGATAGATAGATAGATAGATAGATAGATAGATAGATAGATAGATAGATAGATAGAAGATGAGGATATCATCAACAATCTATAAATAACGAGATAGAATACAATAATCAATATTGGGAGTTGAAAGAGTGCGAAAAACTTTAAGTCTTTCATTTAGCGTTTCATAACACACCCATTAATCAACAATAAAACAATTGAATTACCTCATTAATTTCACGGAAAATCTTTAGACGTGTTAATCAGACAGTCTATCGCTGTCTTGCAATGTGCCGTTGACGGTCGCACCAGAACAAAACAAAGCAAACACAAAACAGAAGAAAAAAAAAATGACATCTTTGTTGTACGGTCTTAACACAGCAAGAAGTGGACGAAGACTGAACTGTGTTAACTGTGTCACTGCTTTAGTCAGCTACACATCAAGGTGAACTGCTGTATGTCATGCCGGTATCGTAATCAAAAGACAATCCGGTGTGAGATGTTGAAGTTAAACATTTCATCATGTCACGATTTTTTTATGTTCTTGGTGACTGAGGGATTGTTCATAACTTTCGAGGGATGAATTAATGTTCTTGTGACCAGTGATTTTAATGATTTTGTTTGAAGAGCCTCAGCGTCCTTGACACATAGAATTTCCTCAGTGAATGATTTTACAGCCGTTTTGACGTGAAGTCCATGCCAGCTAAACTAATGGCGGTTTTCATGAGATTTCCAAAAGTGATTTTTTCCATCGGAGCATTCAAAAGAAAATCTCAGCAACACGGGTAAGTCTCCTTTCGGGTGTCTGTGTGAATGTGTTAATACAAATTACTGTCTTTTGACTTGGCCATGGCCCGCCCCAACGGTGCGTTTTGATCGAAAGGTTTGTAATAACGCAACACGGCAAAGCTTTGGATTTTCAATGGAAAAGATATGTTGCCTTGTTTCTCAAAGATCGTTTTGTTTTGTTTCGCCCAAAGTTTTGGGATGTTGTTCTTTCATTTCCAAGTTTTACTCCCCAAAAAACAACATTGAGAGGTTTTCATCAATTCAATGTCACCAAATTTCAATGACCGGCTTTCCTGGCGTCTTCTTAGTCTGAAACCTTTGATGAAGAAATTATGGAAGAAAGATTATTACAGAGAAAATAAGTGTTCAGCTGCTCAATTGTCCCATTTCAATAGTTCGCTGTTCATTTTGATCTTCTATTCGATCGGATGCCCCTTTTTTAAGCATCCAAGGACAAGTTTCTTTGCACGCGATTTCCTGGCCTTGACGGAATCTCTGGTGCTGCGGAAGGCCCTTGATCTTATGACTGAATGCCGGTTTGTTTGTTTTTTTATTATTATTTTTTTCACTGTCGTTCCATGTGGGCTTTGAATCAGTCTAACGTCGATGACTCCTATTCACTTCCATCTTCTCTGCATATTTGTAAAGAAAAGATCGTTTCGATGAAGCATTGGCTCTTGTTTTGATTGTCACAACCAGTTCTGAAAACATTGAATGCGGGTTGGGTTTTTTTTTTGTGTGTAACACTTACAATGGAAGTTGTTGTTGGTTTTTTTAGAGTCTATACACTGCTGTACTTTACCAATTTTACTGTGATCTGCCTCAAATGGCTCAAATAGTGAGTTGAAAGTAAAATTATATATTCCTTCGTCGTTTTTGCTCAGGCAGCAGAAGTGCGCATTTCTTGTGCCGTCATTGAATTCCGTATATAGGTTAGCAGGTTAAGGCGATGTGTATCAAAACTGTAAAGTTATGCTCTTGGACTGCCACAAATCCCAAAGTATTCAATATGTGGCAACTGTAATGGGCTCTTGACGATAACCTGTACTTTCTTTTGGTCGTGATTTCTTTCATCTTTAGTTATTGTTTTGATCGTATTATTATGAATTTAATGTGAAAGGAAGGTTATAATTGCAGCTGAGAATGAGAAATAACTATTTCACAACTTGACCCAATATCCGTAGACCTCATCCCGTGTCTCATTTTTGTCATTGTTTGTTCGTTATTTTTTATTGTTTGCTTAGACTTTTCTGTTTTCGGTTTTTATTTTATTTAAAAAAAAAGGGGGGGGGGGTGCTAGGGCTTTTTTTGTTTATATATGTTCAAGTAGTTTTTGTTTGTTTGTTTTTGGTTTTTATTGTTTTTCTTCATTTTATTTTGTTGTTTTTTTTCTTTGTATTTCATTTCATTCTTTCTTCGTTACTTGATACTTGACTAAACAGGACATGGGTTGAATCTAAACATAAACGAGTGTGATAAAAATATAAAATTGTCCTTTTTTTCCCTGATCCCCCCGCAGCCATTTTCTCCTGCCGTTTTATTTCTCTTTCTCCCTTCGCTTCCTTCCCCGGGTTTCCTGCACCGTTGCTCTTTTCCTATTGAACATTTCATCACTTGTGAGCCATCGATTGGTAATGCTAGTTCATTGCATTTCCTGATGTAGGTCTACAGTAGCTGGTGTGGAAATAATCCTCCCAATAGCAAAGGTCCAGTCTGCTGTTACCTTGAACTCAGGCATTATTTCCTCAACCTCTGCTGACGTCGCCACATCTTTTTTCACAAATGCCACGGTTGTCCATAGCTAAACTGAGAACATCAGCTGAAATCTGCAGATGTTGGTGGAATGGGGTCTTCATGATTTGGCTCCGTTTCACGTTCAAACACAATACGACCTGCTTCTTCTTCGGCTTCCAAAACATGAGTCGTCTCCACGTCTTCAGTCTCCAACTCGTGGCCTGAATCTGGGGCTGACGTCATCGCTGCGGCTTGCAGGTCTTCGGCAGGTCGATATAAATCCGTGGGTTCGGTAGAAATACACCTGGAGAGGAAAACGCCTTCAGCAGCAATTTTCGCTCCTCCATGTAAGATTCCAGGCTTTTCTTTGGAGGTACGGGAATGACTTTTTGTCCACGACTTTCGTCGGGGTTTTGTCCATAAACTTAGTGCAAACTCTGTTGTAGTTGGCATTGCAATGATTGAATATACCTTGTTCAGGGGTTACCAGGCTTGAGTGGTGTGGGGTGGCAGCCTAAAAATATGCATTCCATCATCACTGTTCATCTCTTAGAGTTTCATCAGAAAAATTCCGTCTGAGCTCTTTACAATACCATATCCCTGGCAGACAGCTTACATAAAAAATACATATTATGACGACACAGCTAGCAGTTGTCTCCTTGCTTTATATCCATCCCTGATAGAATTTCATTCAAATAACTCAATGATAGTTTTATGGTCACTTTACATGCATTTCCAAAATTAAGTTTAGGTTTGTCTTGTCCGTTTTATATGAAAAGTGTAAGACTCCTTACCAACCGGGATATTTTATTTGAAAGCTTAGGAATTTTCCTTTTGAAAAAGTCTTGGTCTATAAGTAAGGCCCTAATAACATGACATTTACAAAGTAACATGAAAAGCACTTGAAATTTGTTGGATCGTAAAACTCATTTTAACATTGAAACACTTGCGCTTACTTTTTATTCGTTAAGCAGCAATGCAGTATTTGATGGAGGCTCTTTGTGCCTTCATTTGCGCTGTCAGTCTGTTTCGTATCGATAATGGTAAGTTAGATTTAATGTCTACCAGAATCTCTTCTCTACTGAAGTTTTTTTGTGAGAGTAAGGAGTAAAGCACCAGAGTTGGATTAAATTCACATTCCTTTAACAGTTGTTTCATTGGACTCCACAAATTCTCAATCTGATTCAAATCTAGTCTTGCTGCAGGCAAGTTGAGGGTAGCAATGCTATTTTTCAACTTATTTAGTTTTGAGAAATGCCTGCTTCATTCTTGGAATCACTGACATGCACGAAATAATTGTTTAAATCCGCCTTCACTAAGGGAAAGACACAAAACTATGTGAACTGATTTGCACATTTTGCAGAGCTCGATATTCGCTGGCCAATTTCAAAAGGTTAGATATCCTGTAAAAGGAGCATTTACATCAAAAGGATGTCATTCAAAAGAGAATTTCATGTTTTCATTGATATGCGTTGTTTGCAAATAGCTTCTAAAATGGGAGCTTGATTTGGGAAAGTTAAACCTGAACTTACTTTTAAACAAGAGTGTATGTGGTATTCAATTGGACAATTTTATGTGCTTTTTTGTTGCCTAGTAACGGCCACGCTGATATGGCCGTAATATTACGCCAATACTCATTCAAAAGAAAAACTCTTAAGCTTTGAAATATTTCCTGATTATCATTACGTTGCAATATTATTATTATTCTTTTAAAACGGGAAGAATGTATCTGAGCTTGCTTTTGGAGATGACTGTATAAGAAAGCGAATTAACTAAGCGAATATAATATCTTACCTTTATTGTGCTGTTCTCCCGATACATAACCCGCCTGGCTTCCTTCAAGCCTTCACTCTGAATGACAAAGATTCGATATCTGGCCACGAACAGTAAAACTGTTATTTAGTTGGGAATATTATTTCCTGGTCGCGCCTGAGCTAAATGGCTGAGTTGGTCAGGCGTCTGACTCACATGCTGAAGAGCGAGTGTTTACAGCATTTAAGAGACATTTCAAAGACATGCGACGCGAGGCATGGCTCGGAATCGTGACAACAGGAAATGCATAAAATAATTAAAGCAATCATCTCTAAGAACAAAGCTACGGAGGCAAACAAGTCGAATGGCTTTTCAGCGGGAGGCAGGGCTCTTCGTCAATGTTTTGTGATTTGTCTTTTAAACTGAAAAGAAGATAGAAGTAGAAGAAAGAAGAGTACATTTGATTTGATATCAAAATTAAGAAAAAATAAACACCCACAAGAAACCCCCACAGCTTTATTAAATCTTTATAACATAAAAATATCTGGCTTTGGTATTTTGTTCAGTACTTCGTGACCCCGGTACACTTGCTTGTGTTGAGACAACAGTCTGCCAAACTGAGTAAAAAACGAACAGAAATAATCAAAAATACTGCAGACACACAAACAAAATCAACTCATCATCCTTTTCAACAAACTCCCGCAGGAATGACGTTAACAGGAAATGACCTTATTCTTGTCGCGTCCGTGGCGACATCTTTCCTGTCACGGATCGCGTCCATCAATAATGGACGGGCCATTACCGATAACACCGAATATTACCGAAACCGCATTGACATTTTGACATTTGACCTTCCAAGCTCACGTGGTTTCTTTCCTCTTAAATACAACTCATTGACTTTTCCGAGTCGATTAAAAGCTGCGAAAGACTTTTTTGTATATTTTGATTGCTCATTGGTATTAATTTGTATTATGCATGATGTATTTAATTGCCTATTGTAATGTGATTTGATTGTTTGTTTGTTTGTTTGTTTTATTTTTGTTCAGTGACGTGACCATTCAGTCCCTTTCATTCGGAGTCACCCAGCATTGTATTCAATTAATTGGTAAGAATCTCTGGGGAATATTCCCCAACCGTTTGGAAAAGGGCCTGACTCATCAGACCATGCAGTATCGTAAAAGGGTCGGGGGTGGGGGGGGGTGGCGATGCAGGGAAATAGTAGGGGATTTCTGGCAAGGTTTTCGTTTCGTATGAGGTGGGAGAAAGTGGTGGGATGGGATGGGGTGGGGTAGGGTGGTGACGAATAAATCACGTGCAAGGTCAATAAAAATGTGAAAAAAGAAAATCAAAACAAAACAAAACAAGATAGAACCCTTTTGAATCGTGGGCCTATATAATATAAACCAGACAAATTATAATCAAGAACGACAACAACAACAAATCCAATGTGCAGTTCTGAAAGTGCCTCGATTTCTATTTGAAGCACAATTCACTGTGAGAATGACAGTGCATAATGTGTGGGCGTATTTGCTGTGGCCATGAGCAAGCTGTTTGGATGATTTCACTGGGGTTGGATGGTGTCCCGTCGTTGATTTCGTGATGAAAGAGAGAGAGAGAGAGAGAGAGAGAGAGAGAGAAGAGAGAGAGAGAGAGAGAGAGAGAGAGAGAGAGAGAGAGAAGGGGGGGGGGGGCAGGAGAGATTGCTTGAATAAATCGATGGATGGATATATACGAGATAAAGAAAAGAGAGACATATAAAGATAGCTAGACAGATAAAAAGAAAGATAGATAGACAATTAAGATAGATAGTTGGATAGATAGATAGATAGATTGATAGATAGACAGATAGACAGATAGACAGACAGACGGACAGACAGACAGACAGACAGACAGACGGACAGACAGACAGACAGACAGACAGACAGACAGATAGATAGATAGACAGACAGACAGTTAGACAGACAGACAGATAGATAGATAGATAGATAGATAGATAGATAGATAGATAGATAGATAGATAGATAGATAGAT
>JBCIKM010426366.1:0-10579 GCA_039654465.1 Melibe viridis
ACTAGCGCATGCGCACTTCATCCTCCAAGTGAATCCTCCAACATTACGAGACGAAAGAATTACAATTACACTTCAACATCCAGGTAAGTCTTGTCTAATTATTCAATTTTACTGAAGTTTTTTTTGTTTTTCCTTCTTTGTCTCCAGTCAAGGATGTTTTTGATTACTTCAGAGCTGTTGTGAAGAAAAATGAAAAGTCTGAAAGGGCTCTTCTCTTGACTAAAGAAGCTGCTGAATTGAATCCAGCTAACTACTCTGTATGGTGAGAGAAATAACACTCACTTGTTAAGATTTAATTTGTAAACATTTCTTTATTTTTACAGGTTTGTTTTTTTTTTTGTTTTTTTTTCTTAAAGGACTTTCTGCGTAAATTGGACCAAAAAAAATAAAACCAGTGAATAAATGCCTATCTTTGCTGAAGCTGAAGTGGAGATTGAGAGATATATTTATTTATTAATTAATTAATTAATTTATTTATTTATTTATTAATTTATCCCAGGCATTACAGGCGGAGCATACTTCAAGAATTGGAAAAAGATCTTGATGAGGAGCTCTTCTACATCTCTCACATAATAGAGGATAATCCCAAGAATTATCAAGTCTGGTAAATAATCCACCATCTTTGCTGTGGCATGAGCTATTTTCATAATTTTTAAACATTGCCATACCCTGGAGAAATTGTCTCACATTTTCTTTTGTGCATACTCTGTCATGTGCGACTGGGAGGTAATTATTATGTCTCAAAGTTGACCAGACAACTCAAAACTAAGGAGCTCTCCCTCCCGGGGGTGTATGTGGCAGAGAGGTATGGTGCTTGCCTCTCAAGTGAGTCCCTTGAACGGCGAAAATTTTTACGATCAATTCTGGTCAGTTGTCACTCCCTTATGACATAGAGGCACAGAAACCTTTCAAATTGAAACATTGTCTGTTAGAGTCCCATGAAAAACAAAAATGACTGGCTTTTTTTTTTGTCGGAAGCTACTCCCTGGTCCTGAGTAGATGGGATTGAAATCTAGTCCTGTTGAAGATGGACAATAGGCTAGGAGGTCCCGTGTACACACTGCGCATGTTAAAGAATCCTTGGCAGTTGGAAATTGAAAAGAGCACGATGCAAGGTTGCTGTCAGGGTAAAATTCCAATTTAATCCCTACACAGGCACAGTGGTTTCAGTAGTAAGGCATTGGACTTCCATGCTGCAGGTGCCATCATGTTGTGACCTTGGGTAAGGCACTTCACCTAGTTTACCTCGTAGGTCCCCCTGGTTGTAGACAACGTCTCTCTGTCGGAAAAATTGTAACACACCTAACAGGCGACTTGTCTCGTCTTACATGTGATATTTTTGTCTACCAGGAAAGCGCATAGAGCACCCTGGATGGGCTACATAAATGCTATTTGTCTCTCATTTGTCAAACTGTGACTTTGGAAAATGCCTTTATTCTAAGCATAATCATTGCCGTTAAAGATAATTTGCAAATTTACACGTCCTTAATTTACCACAGAAATTTGTTTAGAGTAGATGATGTACTATTTGGAAAAATGCATTTTGTTGCGTCTTAGCCTTAACTTTTTTATGTTTTGTTTTTTTGTTGTAGGCATCACCGACGTGTTTTGGTTGAATGGCTAAAAGACCCCTCTCGGGAATTAAAGTTTACAGAGAAAATCCTAAAGGATGATGCCAAAAACTATCATGCCTGGCAACACAGGTAAATTTAAAGAGAATTTTTGTTGTTGTTTTTTGCCAACCATGGTCTGAGGATTATAAACCGGGGGAAGGGAGTAGCTACTTTGAGTTTTTTTTCTATAACCAGTCAGGACAGCTCATCAGTTCTCATGTCCTGTCGCTGTGGAAAATGGAACCTCTCAGTAAACACAGTGAAAATATTTCTCTGTCGCTATGATGGATTTGTCTGTGTGAATGAACTGCATTTACTCAGATTTTTCTGTCTCTTGATTAGTATTTCACAGTTAATTTTTTTTGTTTTTTCAATTGAGGTTGGGATTTTTTTGTTTGTTTTTTAATCTCACTTTAAATTGTTCTTTATTTGAGAATATTGATTTCATAAAAGTCTGCTAACTTTCCATTTACATCTAATTTCAGTTCTGGCGCTGTGCATACTTTTAAACCGCAGTCTTTTTTTTTTCCTTTTTTATTTTTGGGGTATGAAAATTGTATCACTTTTGTTAAAATAATTGATTTTTGGTCGTTTGTTTGTTTATTTGTTTTAAAACAGACAATGGTGTATTCAGCACTTTTCTTTGTGGGACAAAGAACTGGAATTTGTAGACAAGTTGCTGAAAGAAGACCTCCGCAATAATTCAGCCTGGAACCAGAGACACTTCGTCATAAAAAATACCACAAATTACAAAGACGAAGTGATTGATAGGGAATTGAGGTTTGTTGAATACTGTTGAGCTGAAAAGAAAAATATGTCTGTTCCTTCTTTCACATATTGTGTACTTTTTTTTTACATGGGAGGGAAAAATTCTTACAATATGATTTAATTAATAATTGGTGCCATTGGAAATGCATTCTCATTTTTTATTCTGCCTTATTGGCAATTAGGATTTTTTTTCTTTTACTAGATATTGTTGAAGCTTTTTAATCAACCCTCTCTAATCATGAAACCTTGATTATGGAGATGAAATTTCAGGTGTCCGGGTTGTGTGTATTCATTTTACTTTCATCATGAATGTCTATAAAGGGAAGTAATTATCCACGTGCAGATATATTTTCTGATTTGACTGGTTTTGCTGTCTTGTAACTGTAGGCAGAATAATCATTCATTGTTTAAAAAATAGTTGCTAGTCGTAAGAAACTGAAGGCAACAAACTTCATATTTTAATAATTTCTCTCCTGTAGGTACACTCAAGCCTTCATTCAAAAAGCACCAAACAATGAGAGTGCCTGGAACTACATGAAAGGGTAAGTGCTATTGATTTGAAACCTAATGTCACTTTCTCAATTAGGCCCAGCTAAAATTGGCGAAATGGTGTGTCAGTGATGCATATGTGAAGAATCCAACTTGGGCCACTCTGAAAGAAATCTGTCTATTATGTTTTGAGTTTTCAGATAGTTCATACGTTTGTTTAAGAGTCCAGAATTTTCAGATAATATGTTTGTTTTAGAGATTTTTTTTTATCTGTTGTCATCTTTTTTTACCTGTTGTCACCTTTTTTTTTTTTTATCAGGGTGCTTTTGGATCACAAACTTGGTGACTATCCCGCTGTTCTTGAATTCTGTCTGTCACTGTATGCAAAAGATGTCAGGTCACCGTTCCTCATTGCGTGTATGATCGACAACTTTGAAGAGAAATTGGAGGAAGGTGTAGAAGTAGAAGACAATTTGAGGAAAGCCACAGAGGTAAGCAAACAGCTCATGTGAAGAGCATCATTTTGTTGCCATGTTAAAACCATCATCATCATTATCTTCAATTTTTGTCATCACTTCTCCTATAGTCAAGGGGATAAGCATCTCATGGGGAGTAAATGCATAAATCCTGACTGCTCTAAAGAACGTCTGACACTGATACAAAAAACTCTTTGGGAATGTTCCAAGCTGTTCTGTATTTTGTGCTCTTCTGTAATTTGTTTACAAGGCTTTCCTCTATAATATGCATTGATTTCAATAAATGGGGATGGTGAGAAAAAAATTGGTGAAAAGCTGATTGTGTATTTTTCCATTTTCCTTTTACACCAGCTGTGCATGGAGCTGGCAGAGAGGTATGACGTGATTCGACGGGAGTATTGGCAGTATGTCTCCCGTACTTTAGTCTCCAATTACAGCAAGGAAGAACCATCTGGGGATTCATAGTACTGGACTTTTGGTGGGAGAAAGTGAGAGCCTTTTTTTTTCTTTTCTTTTTCAAGATATTTGGAATGATTTCATTGTGAAAGAAAAAAAGTCTTTTTCATCGAAAATGTCACTGCAGATTCAACTACTCTCAATTTAAATAAAAGACTGGTGACATCGAGGTACAGACACCTCTCAAACCGAAAAGCCATGGATTAGAGTCCCATGAAGAGCAAAAATGATGGGCTGTTGTTCTGGTCTGAAGCCACTCAATGGTCCTAAATAGGTGGGATCGAGAATCTAGTCCTATCGGAGATGGACAATAAATTAGGAGGTCCTGTGTGCACGTGTGTGGATGTGACCAATCCGTCTACATTTCTTGCGTGCAAAACAAAACAAATTTCTAGGTTCCCTGTTTCACATTTTTCAAAAGGTTGGCATTATGAAATCTTGATTTCCCAAAAGATTCAAAAGATTCTCCTGAGATAATTAATGTGTAAGTCAAAGTTTATCAAACAGGTAAAAGAACCCTTGGCAGTTGGAAACTGAAAAGAGTAGGCCACAAGGCTGCTGTCCAGGAAAAATTCCAAATTAATTCCTACAAATCGGTTCATCCGTGCTTTGCACTGGGCAGGGCTTACTAGCAGCTTTGCAAGGTATCCTTACGATGGCATAATCACTAACCTGCCATTTAAAGCACTTGGAGCCTGTTCTAATTGGGTTAAGCACTATACAAGTGCTATCTATCTTTATATATATATATATATATATATATATATATGATCACTGAATGAATGAGTTATTACCTTCAGTGGCATACCAAGCTATGTAAAAGTAAAAGTGCTCAACTCAGTGGGAGCAATTAGTAATTAAGTTTGGTAGAGAAATTATCCTTACTGACCTCAACAGACTGTTTTGCCCATGGTGGGCTCTTCAACCTCATTATTTCAGGCAGGTATCAATCAACATTTTCTCCATTTTGCATATTGTCTTTTTTAATGATGTTACTTCTCTTTCCACGTTGGCCGGTATGAATATTTAAGAACAAAAAATGAACTTAACTTAAGATTTCTCTTTGTGATTCTCAAGGTCCATCGTTCATAAAGGTATCAAAATCAAACTATTGAATATTTACCCTTCCGTCCTCTTTGATTTTCAGGAACATGCAATAAAAAAGAGCACATAGCTGACCTGACCCCTGGAAGGTAGCATTTAACTTGATATTAGACAATCTGTTCCTGCAGGGTTGTGTAAATGTGTGTAAATGCGTTTCAGAGTCAAATCCTTTGAATTTATTTTAATTTGAACTGATTGATAATCCTGTTTTTGTTATTATAAAAAAAAAAAAAATTCTTGTAATTGTCAAGATCGAAAAAATCCATTCATTTACTGTATTGTCCCTATTGAGTGCATTGTGTTCTTATAAAACTGATTAGATATTGTGTTTATTTGGCAAAATTTAACTTTACAAGAGCAAAACTTAAAGGGGATATTTGGAAAATCACTGTATACCCAGTGTCCTAGAATTGTTTACCGCCAAGCAAATGCATTTCAATTTAAGATGAACAGAAAGCATTGCAGACCAAGAAGAATTGCTATTATTAGCAGTCAACGAGTATTTAGCAAGGAAAGGGTCCATTATTGATGCAATAACTGCTATTTCAAAGAAGTTCTTCTTATGCCAGTCATAATGCTTTGCACATGAGCATGGTTTCTTCCAAATTTTGTTGTGGATCCAAGGAAAACCAAAAATGTTTTAAGAGTATTTAAGACGGTAAACAATTCTGGGACACTCTGTGTACTCAAACCACAGCGAATTTTGGGTGGAAGGCATCCCTCTCCTCTTTTCTGTCTTTGTTTCATTGTCTTTTTTTGCTTGTTTGTTTGTTTCAGTGGTCAATCACCATTTTATGATATTTGGTACATAACTGCCAAGTCACAAATCTGACGTACCGAATGCTTTTGTGTATGAAATGAAAGGGGCTTAAAGATTCTGGGTCGTATTAGACCAATATGATTATGCTGTTAAATGTGTTAGCCATTGTTAACTTTTGTTAAGAGAGATGGTATTGATTATTGTAAATCATCTCTTTGTGGTATCGATATGTGTTCTTAGAGATTTTTTGTTTTTGTTTTTTGGGGGAGTTTATTTTTGGTGTAAATCATTGCTGTTTATGAGTATTGTACGAGTATAGACTGTTCCGTATCGTCTTGCTTTCACCTTGGGCACCTCCATGAACCACGTTTTTCTTCTTCTTCAATTATATCGACTGACTTAGGGGAACTGAGTATTACTGTCGATGAGGGCATAATTAGACACACCAAGAGCAAGTTTAGTCTTGGTGGGCCTCTGGAAGCTTCTCTAATACCTTGATCTTAGCGTGATGTAGTCAAGGCACTGCTTGAAAATTGTCTACATTAGGACTGTACCTGATTGATTCAGGGATTGTATTCCATAGTCTTATAGTGCTGGGGAAGAGACCCTACAACTACCAATAAGTTAAGCTACGACTACTATAAACATCACCACATGGCATTGTACAATTCTTGCTTTGTTGGCCACGCCACTGGTAGCTGACATCAAGTTGTCCCCCGAGGAATATAAGCAGGTCTGCTGAACAACGGTAGGAAGTGGAAGCTCTCCAACAGCGGCAGGCAGTTGGTGAGAGTCCCTGATATGCTCTTCTACTTCTGTTTCTTTTCTAGTCTTTTACTCTGAGGCTGTTGTCTTACTTTTTCCCCTTTTCTTTTGCATCCGGTTTTTAATGTCTTGTTTGGGTTTTATCAGTAGTCATCCCCTATTTCATGCCTTTTGGTACATAACTTGAGGATCAAGTTTTAAAGATGCCAGGTCTTCCTGAACCATTTTGCTGTTATGAGTGATGGCCTTTGCTTATTCTTGTTTTGAGAGATATTTTTTGACATTTTAAATCATCTCTCGGTTGTCAATGATATAATGTGTTTTGAGGGATACTTATTTTCTAGTGTAAATCATCTCTCTGCTGTTTGTGCTTTGATCTGGTTTGTCTTTGAACTAATTCTATTGTCTTACTTTCCTCTGGGCTCCTCTATGACCCTCGTGTGTCGTGGGGCCCTAAAATCTACAATTAACAAACAAACCAACCAAGTTAAACGTACTGGATACTTTTGTACACACAGGGGGTCTAAAGATCCGGGGTCTTCCTAGACCGTTATGCTGTTGTGGGTGTTGGCCATGATTGTTTTTTGTTAGGGGAAATTTTATTTTTGTCATTTGTAAATTATCTCTTTGAAGTGACACAGTGTGTTTTGAGAGATGATATTTTTTTCAATGTAACTGTAAATCATCTCTCTGATGTTCGTGGTTTGATCTGTTCCCTCTTTGAACTATTTCTATCATCTTACTTTCTCCTGGGCTCCCCTATGACCTTCGTGTGTTGTTGGGCCCCTTAAGCTATCAACAAACAAACAAACAACATTCGGTTGTGATAAAATCTTTTCCCCTTTAATTGCACAACTTTACTGTGAATCTGGTGTGGTAAAACTTAGGAGGAATTGTTTGTATGTGGTGAAGTGCTCTGAATAAAATGCTTGCTCTTTATAGGGATAATATTGTTAGTATCATGCTTATCAAAATATAAACACCCACCCCAGTTTCTATCAGTATGAGATTGGAGTGGAAATCTCAAAATATTGAAATGTAAGCTGAACCATCATTTCTAGATCTGATGCTAATGCTTTTGTTTTGTGGAGTAAGAGAGCAAAAATCTTATTGAGAATTGACTGACAACAAATAAATCAGGATAATTGTTCTGTATTTCTATTTTTACGGGAAGTAATTTGAAAACTCTACATGTACCTAGTAGTTTGTATGAAAATTTTAATGAATAGTAGAATTTAGGAATTTTTGTGAATAGTCCAATCTGTTGTACACACGGAAAGCATTTTGCTATTTTGAAAATGAAAATCAGTTCAAATGTTTTTACCTAATTAGCCATAAAAGTGTATATATAACTAATATATCTTTAACACCTTGGGTTTGGTTTTTTGTTGATAATTATTTCTCTTCAATAATAACTTTTTGAATTTATGTAGGGTTTGGGTTGTTTTTTTTTGGGTTTTTTTATGAGTTGAGAACAAAAGACTGTTACTGTTACAGCTCAAGTCAAGAGAATGAATTATGAATTATGATTGTGTGAGCTAACACTATTATTGATACAGGACTCTGATTTTTTAAAAATTTTGCCCAGATTTTAATTTGAATCTGCTGCTAAGACAAAGAAACTGCATTGGGAATTAATGGGGGGTGTGTCTCATATAATTTTAAGTCACTTTCAAATGTATGCTGTGTTTATTCTGAAAAATATGAATTCTACCATTGGACCTTCCTTTCCCAGTTGTTCATGCCTCAATGCCATTCCTTATCCTAATTAGCAATTCAAGATCTTTTCAAAGGTTTCACCAAAGAGAAAAGTATTTTTCAGTTGCCATCATTCCAGTTTTCTCTTTGGATAGAGTTTTCTGCAAATGTGTCATGCTGAGTGTAATGTTTGTTACCTGCTACTCTAGTGCTTACAATCTTGTTTTAATTCTCAAAGTCTTGGAGATATTGATGTAGAGAAGACAGAGGACCAGGGGTCAAAGATTGCAGAAAATCTCCTGCGGCTGCTGGGAGGATATTTTACCAAAATGTCTATAGACTATAGCCTTGCTGGTTGGCAAAAAAAAAGTTTTGTTATGTTGTTGATTTCTCCTTTTGTGTCTACCAAAGAAGAAGTTATACTTTCTAGGTGTATTATCAGCCTCACTTTGACCCCTGAAGAAGACTAATTTGCTTCACTCAACTTGTTAAAAATGTATTTTTTTCTAAATTACTCAAGAGTATGTTGATTAAATGGAATTTTATGTAATTTTTTTTATCATCATTTTTATAAAATGTATGGAGTGATGTGTCACCTAAAACAAATTGTAACATGTTGGACGTATTAAAACTGAGGCATGAGATGACCTTTCCAAACCATGGATTGTCCATTGTTGTTTATTTCTTTATATTTGATTCATGTCTCAATGGTTTTGTGCAAATGAGGAAAACATGATTGAGACACAGCCTGGAAAATATTCTTCCTTTTTCACTTTATCTCATTATCATCAATTAATACTCCAGAGGAAAGTAAGATGATAGAATAAGTTCAAAGATTGTTGTTTATTTATTAGAGGTTTTAGGGCCCCACGACACATGAGGGTCATAGAGCCCAGAGGAAAGCAAGATGAAAGAATGAGTTCTGAGAGGGAATAGATCAAACCTAGAACAGCAGAGAGATGATTTACATTTTAAAAAAAAAAATCTCTCAAAAAACATATCGACACCACCGAGAGATGATTTTCAATGACATTGACAAAAAATATTCTCTTCAAACAAAAATTAAGCAATAGCCATCACTCATGACTGTATAATGGATTGGGAAGACCCAGGATCTTTGAACCCCCTTTGGATACAAAAGTACTAAGTATTAACCTGTGACCTTGCAGTGCAGTCACGTACCAAAAAGCATGAAATGAGAGATGACCACTGAGTTGTAAACAAGACAACAATAACAGGACATCACAGAAAAGGAGAAAAAGTAAGACAATGGCTTCAGTGTAAAAGAAAAGAGAAGTAGAAGTGCCTGCCTGCGTTATTGGCACTACCTTTTTCCCCACTAAGGATGTTTAAAGAAAAGATTACGTCTAGTTCAATGCCAACTTTCACTTAGGGTCCGTGTTTGGCATGTGAGATTTCTCAGCTATTTACACCAACATTGGTAATTGGGTGTGAGAAATCAACCTGCTTGATATCAATTGGGGCATGAATGGGTCAAATTATGTTAGTTTGTTGTTGGTGTGGGGGAGGGCTATACCACAACACATGAAAATCATTGGAGTTATTGAGGAACCTGGGAGGAGGTTTGGGGGCCGGGGGTACGAGTTCAATGATAGATTGGTTAAAGGAGCAGATAGACAATTTTGTTGTTAGTTTATTAGTTGTTTAGGGCCCCACAACACACGAGTGTCATACAGGATCCCATAGATTGTAGACTTAGACAAGACACTACAAGAGTAATTTCAAAGAAAGATGAAACAGAGACAAGAAATAGAAGAAGAGCTGCCAGAGATTCAAATTTAATCATGTGGTAAGTTACAGTTCTCCCAGTTGTTCTAATATTTTTACTTGCTGTCGCACAAGAATTTGCTGTGTATAAAAGGAAAAAAAATCCTTGATTTTGTTAAACCTTATTTTGGGAAAGTAGGTAGATTACCGTATGTGAACATTTGATGGTGCCAAAAGAAAATTTGCTAAAAAGTCTAAAAAATTATATTTTAATTTCCTTTTTCAGACAGAGTGGTCGATCTGATAAGGAATATTAATCCCCTTGGGCAAGGGATTCAGCATGCATTGCTCACTTTGGTAATTGCTGTTTGCATCGAGCATAAACCCCATGAATTATCTAGCCCCTCCATTTTGGTAGCACTGACATGTTGGCAGGTGGAGCAGACAATTTTAGATTTAGCGAAATATAATTTTGTAAAGCGCAAACTACTGTGGTCAATCTGGGATAACCTTGACTGGCTTTTGATATGATCTTTGTTTGCTATCTGTACCCCTTTTCATTGTTTTCTAATGCAATTGTATCAAATCTGCTAAAACTGTTATCATTTCTCTTTTAAAAATAAAACCCAAACAAACCATTTGTTTGTTTGTTTGTTTTGTTTGTTTATTGGAGGTTTTAGGGCCCCACGACACACGAGGGTCATAGAGGAGCCCAGAGGAAA
>JBCIKM010426477.1:0-10579 GCA_039654465.1 Melibe viridis
TTCAGCCATCTTCAGTGCCAACTCCTTTTTTCTTCGAGTGTTTATATATGTACACCATTTCGGAGCATACGCCCCCCCCCCCCCACGAGTCTATTGTCTTTCTGTGTTGTGTTTGTGTGTACTGTGTCGCCAAGAGAGAAGGGACAATCAAAACAGTATTTGTTTGTTTATGTTTGATCGGTGTGAATCGTTCCAGGTTTGTTTGTTTTTTCCCAGCGGAAGTCACTGTCAGCGACACGGGTATATCGCTGAGCTTGGAACCACTGGGAAAAACTCTGGATCACGGGAAATGAAGACAAGCAGAGGATCAGCCAACCGTGCCTAATCTTGCGTAGCGTAATGAGCAGTAAACCAAACAAGAGCTGCTGTTGCCTTTGGTGGTATCTGCTCATTGAGCCGATTTACAACAGGGCGTTGTTTGTTAAGTATAAAATGTTATTTTGTCTTATTTTAGCGGGGAAAGGGGGAGGGGGGGGGGGGTAGGAGGGATTCTCTTTTCTCATCTCGACATCATGCGGAGGATTTCTTTCTCAGTCACATCCATAGAAAAGGTATACCTACTATTTCTAAGGCTATGAGCGCCGTTGGTTGCCAGGGTCCTTGGTACCATTAGACCAGCAGCACCAAGAAGGATAATTATAACAAGACCAAGGGCATAAGACGTCCGGGTGTCCCTACCAGCTTGGTGGGGAACCACAAGGAAATCTGAGACAAATAAATTAAATAAGTAACTTAAATGTGTTTTTAAATTGATTGGAGAAAATGATTATCCGACAATGGACTGCCTCTTCAAAAAAGCATGTAACATCAAACTGGCCAAAATCATGAGAGATGAGTCCCATCGTCTATTTTTCTAAATAAACTTTTCTTGCCGAAGCAACAGACTAATTCATATCAGGACAAAGAGAGAAAGATATTTCAACTCCTTTGCACCCTTTTCTATAAGTAACGATCAGTGAGCATAATTGTTACACAATTCCATTGTATGAATGTAAGCTGTGTGTGTGTGTTTGTTTGTTTGATTGTTTGTTTGTTTGCGTGGATAAATCATCATGTATGTATAACATGTACCTATAATATACGTTTAAGTGTATCTGTGTTCTTGTTGCCAATGAATATCATCGCTTTGTATGCTCCTATTATAATACAAAAGGTCCTTAATATCTTTTAGCCTCTCCTCGTAAGATATTGTTTGACTATATCGGTACATTGTTGTGCATATAATTTCCAATTGACGGATTAATAAGGATTATCTTATCTTATCTACCAATTTTATGCGTCCCAGATTCCAAGACTCCCCAAATGAGCTCCAGGCCAACCTTTTCGACACCTTCTGAACATGGACACGTCTTTTTATTTTTCCTCTTGTGTGTGTGTGTGTAGGTATTGTATACCTTTCAGCGATCTTCGATCAATCGATACAGGCTAAGAATTGGTGAATGAAATCTTAAATCTTAAAATATTAAATCTTAAATCTTAGCACGCGAATATCTCGTTAGTACGTCATCCCTTTTGATGATGGGATGTGACGCCTCTGGAATGGATGAAATTTTTTGCTGGTTCTGGCACTAACCTCTAAACAGGAAGGTCCATTTTGAAGAAACGCGTCAGAGACAATGCTTATAATAATTTACTTATTTCAACATCTTTCGAATTCCCCATCAAGGAGAGACGCGGGACAAAAACTGTGATTTTGAAATGTTTGCTTAAAGAAGGAAAAAAAACAAAACCTTGGGCTGGAGGCTCTGCCACTATTCGCAGGATAAATTAATAATAATAATAATAATAATAATAATAATAATAATAATAATAATAATAATAATAATAATAATAATAAAAACTCACAGAACTTTTTCACCATGAAAAAGTTGACAAAAATACTTAGAATTTAAATTTTTTTGTTACTTTTTTTTTCCTTTTATTTTTCAACAAGGAGAAGAAAAGAAAGAAAAAAACAACCCGTGTCTGTTTCACTGAGCATCTACGTTAGTATTCTCTCTCTCTCTCTCTCTCTCTCTCTCTCTCTCTCCCTCTCTCTCTCTCTGCTTTATCTTCCCACCATCCCTCTCTCCCTATCTTTCTTTCTCTCTCTTCCTTTTGATTTGTTTTGAATTATTATTGGGTAGTGCCGTAAGGAAAGGTAGAAGATCTGCTCATCACTAATTGACTAAAAGACAAGTTGGTAATTTTCAGAGAGTTGAGGTTTGGCCATTACAACTACTTTAGGTATGTATTTATTTTGTTCTTGCAATATCCAGGCCAAAGCCACAGGAACAGGAACAAAAAACATTTTGCCTCACTGCATTCAGTGCTCAGCAAACCTGGAACTGGCAATGGCTGCCTTCCTTGTGGACAGCCTTACTGAGAGAAAATCCCTGCTGAAATCCAAGACCAAGAAGCCCGTGACTCAAGTAATAAAAATTGTTTTTAAATTACTCCATCTAAACTATACACACAGGCAAAAGAAATGTGTATCTATGCTTGTGTATAATGAATTTTCTTTGTTGTGATTGTATAATAACATTCTATTGTTACATGACCTTTGCTGAGGAAACCTAACTTCAAGCATCTCCAGAATTTGCTCCTCAGTACTCAATATTAGCATGGCAGCATTGCCAAAATACCACAAAAACACAAAAGGTAAATTATTTTTCATACACAGAAAACATGGCCTTGTGGTAAATGAGCTCATTGGTCTTTCTCATTGAGCAGATACCACTGAGGCAACAACAGCTAATGTTTGGCATAATATTGAGTAATACCCCATATGTATTGCTCATTAAGCATGGTGGACTGATCATCTGTATGTCTTCATTTCTTGTGATCCAGAGGTTTTTCTAGCTCCTTGGAGCTGGGTCTCGGCACCACCAAGGCAGTATGAAGGGATATGGATAACAAAATAAAACAGGGAAAATATTTGACTTTATTGGAAAAAACCTGATCAATGTCTGTAAAACGTGAAGGAAATTACACACCGTGCATGTGATTTTACTTCACGCGTGTTTAAATAAAAATATGGTTAAAAATCTTCAACTTCAGCAATACTAAGGTGAACACAGTTCATTGTGGGGACCTGCATACCATGAGTTGTTTACAAAACTTCATTGCAAGTTGATTTTGCCCGGTTTCATAATTGGGGACTTTTTTTCTGCTCTGTTTTTTATGAGGGAAAGTAATGAATGTTTGGTTTCAATTACTTTATTTTTGACCACTCAAAGTTGTAATTTTACTGATTATATTTTCTACATACGCCATGGGTAAATCGGCTGTTTGGGCTCCCTCAGTGAGCAGATACCACCACGGCAACAGCAACTATTGTTTGGCTTAAGATCAAGTAATACCAATTATGTATTGCTCATTATGCCCTGCAAGATTAGGCACTGTGGACTGATCATCTGCCTGTCTTTATTTCTTGTGATCCAGAGTTTTTCCCAGCTCCAGCTGGGTCCTGACACTGCTAAGGCGGTATGAAGGGATAAGGATAACAAAATAAAAAAAATATTTTCTACATATAAAAACTTTTGATAAAAGCCATTGATTTCTCCTGGATAAGAGGGGGGGGGGAGGGAATTTGTTTTGTATGGTTAACTCGAATAAAGAGAATTGCATGAAGCTTGGAAAAAAAAATCCTTTGACTTTAGTATCATAAATGCCATAGCGGTTAAATTCATTTATGAAATAGAGAGCAATGAAAAAAACACTTCTTGCTTGCCGCAAATTGTTGCCTATTATGATGGTTAATGCCTCAAACAATTTTTTTTCTGTAGTGGCTCAGACTCAAGGCTGAACGGTCTTGAGTTCATGATTGTTTTTTCTTTATGTGTCTTTATGGTGCAAAGATCTCATATTGTGAATTGATAACCACCTTCAATTCATATTTTCAAAAGGGCAAAGCATTTTAAATATTATTTTTTTTAGTGCTAAGCAACTTAAATCCAAACCTCCTTTTTGAAATTACACATTTTACCATAACAGGGTTATCCAGCTTCTTCAAAGTTTTTTTTTACGCTGTTGCTCATTTTTACAGGTCCTCCAACTTCATCGGCATCTCAGCCCATTTCAGGCTGCAATAGTCATTAAATCCTGTGAAACCACGGCTGCCAAAGAGCTACGTATGATCAGCAAACAGCTGGAGCATGATCTGATGAATGCTCAAGTTTCTGTCTTCAATGCCTCAGAGCATATTGGCTCGCTCAATGCTCACTTTAATAGGTCGGTTAACCCTCTCGTTCCTGGGCTCTTGTCAGATAATTCACAATGCTCAATTCTCAGGGTAGGGGAGATAATTGCTGAAAAAGACAGAAAAAGCCCTGTATGAAACACCACATAGTCCGGCACAGGATATCAAGTCAATACTGCAATACAGTTTCTTTATGTTTTACTGAAATACTGAACTGTTATGCCGATCTTGTTCAATGTTGCATGAGGAAGGAGGGGGTATGTCGCATTGAAGCACATCTAGAACGATTGAGTTGAGGTATCTTTTTCTTCTTAACGGGAGACTTGCAGGAGGTTGACTTCCACACTGTAGCAGGATGACCTCGTCTTTCCTCTGCCTTACGGCCTCTGCCCACCATTGACGATTCTCCAACCTTTCCATGATAGCTTGCACACACCTTCTTTCCTGCCTCCCTCTGCATTGTCTGCCCTCCATTTGCATCTTCCAGAATTCACCTTTCTAATTTTATTCTTATTTGTATCAGCTTGACTGATCGCAAGCCCTCTTACTTATCTGTTGCAATTAAATTTTTCTAAGCCCGTGGTGGTAGTTTTTGTGCTAAATAAATTTTTAACCAATCAATCCACATCTCTACTGATATACTTCAGCACATTACAACTTCAACTTTTCCTGCCAGAACTTCAGATATCAGTATGCATAAGTTTTGCTCTGTGTGTATAGCGTAAGAAGCATTGCCATAAACTTGAATGTTAAGAATTATAACTTTTTAGCTTTTTAGTTATAATATTTATTGACTTATTTTTTTTTTTTTACTCACTGCGACTTCACAACACTGCCAATGATAGCTTCTGGTTGTATCAGATAGTATTGGCTTTTATATAGAGAATAGTGTGTTACATATAAAACAATGATCATTAAGCCTTCATTAAGAATATGTGTTCCTCTGTGAAACACATTAAATTATCAAGAATGATGAAAAGGCAGTGAATGATCTCACAAGGTATCAAATATATTTTAAATCATCCAAAAATCCATTTTGAATTCAGTTACTAATGCCATACATATTTTTTTTATGATTTTACTGTTTTAGAAGACCTACGTGAATGAAAAGCTACCCTACAGCACTGTTTTGTATTACTTGTTAACATTCTTTTTTCCATAGAAATGACCAACTCGGTATACCATACACTTTGATACTTGATGAGAACACTTTAAAAGATGGTGTCATCAGTTCAAGAGACAGAGACACTCAAATAAAGGTGATTTTTCAATATTGCATTTATACAGTGGATCTGCATTACAAAAATTGCTAGAAACTATTATTCATTCTGTATTTAGAAACATTACATTAATTTCTCAAAATGCTCTTTTTTATGACACAATTCGGTTTTTTCATATGCTAAAAAGCTTGTATTTTATAAGCCCGTATTATATTTGTCAACATTAACGGAGACTTTTCTGCTGTGTGTCATTCAATTATGGAATGACATAAAAAAGGTCAACAGGGCAAGCATTTCTATGTCAGCATGTCTTTGTTACCACTTCAGTTTGCTTCAAATTTTCTGTACAGCACAGACTCAATATTCCCTATAGAATTGATTTTTGGGTATCAGAACATAACAAAACATTTGATACGCATTGGCCTTTAAGTGTCCAGTGATCGATAACTTGCAATTGGAATGGCAAAGAATTTCTCATTATCAAATTGAGCAAAGGCGAAGAATTTTCATTCATCGATACTGCCACTGACAGTCTAACCTTTTGTTGTTTTATTCCCTCTTTTCTTTCAATGTCAGAAACCCATCCATGTGTCTCGGGCTGTGGAGGAGATCAGAAGCAACGTGACGGCTGTGTTGGAGTAGAAAATAAACAAACTCAAATCAACTTTCAGCCACCATGAGTGATTGAGGGACTTAACTTCGTGAATTACAGTGTTTCCCTCACACAGCCGTCAACATCGCACCAAAATAATTGGATGTTGGAAGATGCCAGTCTGAAACCTCTGTTCTTGTCAAGAGAAATTTTATACAAGCCTGAATCTGAATGAAATGTTTTAAATTAAAATTATGCATTTGATAATTGATTGCAAGCTTCAAGTATACTAGGAATGCAATCTGTTGATAAGGTTTATCAATAAATTTTGAAGACTAACTCTTTCTGGGTATTTGTTCCACAAGAACTAAACTCTCTGTTTCCTGTAAGAACATGTTGAAAAGTACATTTAGAAAAGGGAAGAAAATTCTTTAATGATCCCAGCAACATTTTTTTTTAGATTTGCACTCTCATAATCAAGTGCCTTACACCGAAAGGTACTCCTTACACCGAAAGGTACTAAAAAAGGTAAAGAAAGAAAGAAAGAAAGATAATCAAGTGTATATACTGACAGTATAAAAGGGAATCATTTTAAGCGTCTATTCAGTGATCAATGAATCAAAAGACAAACCACAGGTTAAATCCTCTTTAAGAATATCTTTATAGCAGCATTGATGCACATGAGAATGCATGGATCGGTTTGAGCTTGTTTTACATTTAGGACTGAATAAACTGAAAAAGAAAAAGAAAAAAAAAAAAACATACTCTTGAATTTTGAAGATTGATTGTGACTGAAGTTGATTTTTTCCTTCATTTATCTTTTTTTTAAAAAGTGTATCTACTTAGACAAGAGCCCACCCTCCCCCAAACAAAAGTAAGAAGGCCAACCTCACAGGTTTTTGTGTAGAAGATCCCAGTTTGCAGTCATAGTGCTCAGTAGTCAGTTCTGGATAACCCCTTGCAAACTCACTGGTTTTGGTTTTCATGCAATTTTTTAGCAGTCAGTGATTAAAGCTTAGGCAAACCTGTCGATCAGCTGTCAGGAGGGTAGCCAGGTTTCTGACCATGATGTGTGTGTGTGGTGTGTGGTGTGTGTATGTGTGTGTGTGTGTTTATGTGTGTTTGTTTATTGTTTGTTTATTGGAGGTTTTAGGGCCCCACGACACACAAGGGTTATAGAGGAGCCCAGTTTGTGTGTGTGTGTGGTGTGTGTTTATGTGTGTTTGTTTATTGGAGATTTTAGGGCCCCACGACACACGAGGGTCATAGAGGAGGCCAGTTTATGCGTGTGTGTGCGTGTGTGTGATTCTAATAGTTGGCCTACATGTTTGTTGAGAGATGATATTAATATTGTTTCATTTTTTCTTTGTAAATGATCTCTCTGTGTCTGTGTTTCTGTCTTTCTCTCCCCCGCAGGGCCCCGGGGAATATAATTCGTTCCCTTGCACCCGTAAGGAAGAGCTGCAAGCCTTCCAAAAGTGGCGGATGGTTGGTGGGAGTCCCTGGTGGGCTCTTCTACTTCTTTTTCTTATCTTTTATCCTGAAGCTTTCGTCTTACTATTTCCCCCTTTTTTCTTGTGTCATGTTTTTGTTATCTTGCTTGCAACTCAGCGGTGTGGGTGGTTGGCATATGTCCATGGTGGGCACTTCTACTTCTGGTTCTCTCCTTTGTCATTGTTAATTATCTCTCAGTGGTGTCGATATGTGTTTTGAGATCTGTTCCCTCTTTGAACTAATTCTATCATTTTACTTTCCTCTGGGCTCCTCTATGACCCCCCGTGTGTCGTAATGCTCTAAAACCATCAATAAACAAACAACTCGATGGTCGTCCTCTATTTCGGGTCTTTTGGTGCATAACTGCAGGGTCACAAGTTAGACGTACTGAGTACTTTTGTATACAAAGGTGGGTTAAGTCACAGTTCCATATTCTGGGTTTTCTTGGACCATTTTGCTGTACTTTCAATGTTTTGTGTCCATTGTTTATTTTTGTTTGGAGAGATATCTTTGCCATTGTAAATCATCTCTCCATGGCGTCATTTGGGTTTAGAGAAATGATATTTATTTTTGAGTGTAAATCTTCTGGTCTTCAAACTTTTTCTAACTTACTTTTCCCAGGGCTCCTCTATAACCCTGGTGTGTTGGTGGGACCTAAAGTCACCAATTAATAAACCTTTTCCCTGGCCTCCTCTATAACCCTGGTGTGTTGGTGGGACCTAAAGTCACCAATTAATAAACCTTTTCCCTGGCCTCCTCTATAACCCTGGTGTGTTGGTGGGACCTAAAGTCATCAATTAATAAACCTTTTCCCTGGCCTCCTCTATAACCCTGGTGTGTTGGTGGGACCTAAAGTCACCAATTAATAAACCTTTTCCCTGGCCTCCTCTATAACCCTGGTGTGTTGGTGGGACCTAAAGTCATCAATTAATAAACCTTTTCCCTGGCCTCCTCTATAACCCTGGTGTGTTGGTGGGACCTAAAGTCACCAATTAATAAACCTTTTCCCTGGCCTCCTCTTTGACCCTGGTGTGTTGGTGGGACCTAAAGTCACCAATTAATAAACCTTTTCCCTGGCCTCCTCTTTGACCCTGGTGTGTTGGTGGGACCTAAAGTCACCAATTAATAAACCTTTTTCTCTGGCCTCCTCTTTGACCCTTTCATGTTGGTTGGCCCTAAAACCACCTATTTATAAACCTTTCCCCTGCAGAGCAGACAGTTTGTACAGTCCTAATATGTGAAGTTAGTCTTCTTTGTCTATCAAAGATTCAATGGCATTTGAGGAGGTGCGATGGCATTGAAGGAGGTGCAATGACATTGGATGAGATGCAATTGCATTGAAGGAGATGCAATGGCATTGAAGGAGATGCAATGGCATTGAAGGAAATGCGATGGCATTGAACGATGCTTTGAAAAGCACACAAGGTACAAGTTTACTTTTTTTATCATTTAGAATCGAAACATAATAGGAGTTGGAGGTCTGTGTGTAAAAAATGTTTTGGTGACCGTATCGCCTGTTTTTGTTGTTTTGTTTTGTTTGATTTTGTTGGGTTTCTTTTTTTTTTGTGGCTCTAATTTTTGTTTTGGTTTCGTTTTTTACTCACATGAAGGCGTGGCAAATAACTCGTCACTGTTGAATGGTTCTCCTTTGAAACACAAAATATGCAGCTTTAATCCGTTCACAGATACTACATGGTTCGCATGATGTTTTTTCGTTTTTCTCGGTTGTAATTTGATGACCAGCTTTGAAATTTTGCATGCGGTCCTAAATAAATTTGTCTTAACTGAATATGAAATTTGAGTTATATTTGTGCCAATACAAGAAAGCTTTGTAATTAAACTGTATTTAAAAGCTGTGCAGCCCTGTCATTTATGGAGCTGTTGTACAGTATGAAATAAACCGTAACCGCGCCATGCCCGCCCCAACGCTGAGCTGTGTTCACCGTGTGCCTGGACGAGGGTTTCCCCGTGCTGGGTGTGGTCGTGGACGATGCCTGGGGAGGCTGGGGAGTTTCCCGGTTAAAAGCAACGATGGTTTGTCGCTTATAACATTGTAGCTCTTTTAAGATGCTTGAGGAATTTTCACCAAGATAATTAGATATCTCCGATTTTTTTGTGCGTTGCGTTGATAAAAGACGCAGTTTATCAACATTTTCGATTTTAACCTCATTTTTAAAAATGGCTCTTATTCCGTCAAATTGCAAAGTTGATGAATGACTTACATATCAAGCAAATTGCTTTGAACTAATTTGCTTCCCCGTGATGTCCATGAAAATTACTTGGTTTTCATTTTATTCATTTCATTTTAACATCGCCAAATTTGTTTTGTTTTTTACTCACCCTGTACATTCAGCATTCAGTATAGGAAAAACCCCGCTTTGAATTGGAAAATTTTCTGTTTATTAAATTTGTTTTATTTTTGTAATCAAACGTCCTGAATGGAAACAAAAAAGCGCAGATCACATTTTATTATTCTCTACATGATTGAGAATTAAGTACCGGCAAGTAGTGAGTACTTTTAAGACGGAAGCTCCTGTTAAAGCATTCCAAAGTCATTGGCCATACAATGTGTGAGTGAAGACACCGACCCAAATGTGCCTCTCTATCTTAACTAAAAACAAACAAACAAACAAATAAGCAAACAAACAAATAAACAAACAAACACACAGAAGATACAGGCAATGCACGTGGTTACCCCTTGTCGTAAACACGTTTAACTCCGATTGCTTTCTCTTTTTAGGAAGCAAAAAGGTTTGACACGCACGATGCAATTTAGTTTCTAAACTTGCAGCCAGTAAAAAGGCATGTGTTTTAAAAATGTCGAACTTTTAGAAAACTGCAAGAGAGGCTTTCAAAGCTCACATTTGTTTATAGCGATACATGCATGTGGTAATCAAACAGGGAGTACCTTGGCTGTGTGGCTGTCAACAAACCATTGGAAACAAAATAAAACAAACAAGAAAAACTCCGGCACTCGGAAATCATCAAACCACCCACTAAAGATAAAACTTATTAATAATTTCTCTCTCTCTCTCTCTCTCTCTCTCTCTCTCTCTCTCTCTCTCTCTCTCTCTCTCTCTCTCTCTCTCTCTC
>JBCIKM010426588.1:0-10579 GCA_039654465.1 Melibe viridis
AAAGAAACAGAAGTAGAAGAGCCCACCAGGGACTCCCACCAACCACCCGCTGCCTTCGGAGGGTTTTCACCTCCTGCGGCCCGCAGGGGACGTATTATATTCCCCGGGTCCCCACGGGGTGGTTCAAAAATTGACATCATAGCAAATTAGCCAGACAATGTACACTGGTCAAATTGGTATGACACAAAATGCCAGTAAATATCTGAGCCTTAGCAGAAAACGAAAGCTTTCTATCTTTATTTTTTAAATTATTCAATTATAAATCAGAGCATAATATAAAAACACCATGCACACTAAGTTGTGAGACCCAAATTAAATCATCACATCAATGGTAAATTGAGCAAAATGCTCGTTTCTTTCCTGTAAAATCCCAACAATCGTATTCCTTTTCTGAGGATTCTTCAAAATGTTGGGGGAAAAAGAAAGTAATGAAGATTTTTAAAAAACAAGGGGGGTAATATAGCAATAACAACAATAGAGTTGTTAAAAAGGTCAGCAGAGTCTTGTTCATCTTAAGACAGCTTTTTCATAAGATACAGAAGCAACCCACAAGGCCTCTCCAACTCCTATTGAATGGTTTGCAATTGCTCATCAGTTAAGTAATAAAATGCTTGGTCTGTCTGACTCTTTTGAATGAGGGCCTGCTGGGCTTCCAGACCATCAGAAGCATCCCCTGAAGCCATTATAGCTGGAACGACCATGACCTGAGCACCACCCTCTGCTTCCTCCACCAGTGCTGTGGTTGCCTGGTCCTCTTCCTCCAGTGACACAATTTCACTATGCGAGACCTCAGTGCCCTCGTCTTTCAGGTTTACTTTAATCCTTTTAACACCCCATTGTCTGATTCCTTCATCTGTCTGGACTGGATCGCTGGAAGACTGTGAAAAAACAAACAAACACAAAAATACACAAAATAATAAAAAACGAACAAAAACAAAAAATCCCCAAAAAACAAACCTCTCTGCTGGCTATAAAAGATCAGTAGTTTTTGAAAATTAAGAATTACAATGAATTTGAGAAGCTAAAAATACTACCACAAACATTTAAAAGAACAAAAAAGGGAGAACATTTTTTCTTGGATAACTTTGGAAGAATGAAAACCAAAGGAAATTGAATTTCTAAAATAAAAATGCTTGCAGAGAACAACAGGGGGGAAAAAAGTGAGAATAATGAGAAAGTGATCTTTATAAAATGATGACAAAATAATAGTACTGATACCTTATGAGTATTTTCATGCCTTTGCAGAGCATTTTTTGTATTAAACTGTCGACAGCACACAGAGCAAACGTGAGTGCGAGGTTGAATGTGGAGGGTTAGGATGTGCTTCCTCTGCACTGGTTGCGTTTTAAAAGACGAGCCACAGTACTGACATAAATAGGGCCGCTCTTCACTATGTATTGAGGAGTGTTCCTTCAAATGAGCCTAGAGTGGAATGAAGAATAAATAAGTCTTTCATAAATGAATAAAATCATGTTTTCTTTAAGCCCCTCAGCAGACAAAATCAAAAAAGAAAATGTTCTTTTCAGGAGAGAAAATTTTAAAAGTTTGTGTATTAAACACTTACTTCTTTCTACAACAATAAATACTGAATTATTTTTGTTGTTAAAACACAATCATTGAAAAATTTATTGACAAAAAGTTCAGGGTAGGAAAAAATTCTTAAACCTGTAGTCTATATTCTCCTTTTTCTTTTTCTTTCATTGAAATGACAGATTCAGCTGAGTATAAATAAGGAATTAATCTTAAATTTTGCCCCGACAGCAGCCATAAGGCCTATTGTTTTCAATTTCCACCTGCCAAGGGTTCATCAATATGCACAACATGCATACATGACTTCCTATTCCTAGTTTGCGGTCTGTCTCCGATAGGCCTAGATGATTGATTCCACCTTTTTAGGACCAAGGAGTGGCTTCCAACCAGAAAAACAACCCGTCATATTTTGCTTTTTCATAAAAAATACAGGCTACTGGAAGCTGAGTCAATGTAGAATGTATATAAGCTTCTGTATGGACCAAGGAACAAGAATATGGACGTTTCAGGTTACCCCTTCATCAACAGGACTAAAAACAACATTAAACAAAAATCAGCAACATGGAAAAAACGTAAGAGTGAGATCAATGGGTCGTGGAAAATGAGAGTGAATGAGAAGGACCTTGGATTACATACGAGCATACAAAACCTAAGTTGGAAAGAGGGGGAATGTAGTGTGGGTGGTGGTGGAGGAAGGGGGAAGGTATGAGTGCTACAGGTGGGATAGGGATAGAATAGAGGCTCGCAGTGATTGAGTATACATCTGAGGCCTCTAGGGAGGTGAGTGACCGGCACTTCTTCTTCTTCTTCGTCACCATTGTCATCACTATCACCATCATCATCATCATTATCACCACCCTCTTCTTCCTCACCCTCTTTGGATTTCTGCATTTCATCCCCCTACTTTTCTTCTCCTTCCCTCTCCCTCTCATTTGTCTTTCACACTTATCTCTGCGTATGATCTTCCACAAACCCTATCAACTTCTTTTCATTCGTCCAGTGAGTCGAAGATGCCAGACGGGGTGGGTGCTCGGTGACTTTCCGAAATCCTGGCACAGGCCAACCCTGCTCATGTTAGGCAAGTTGATTAAATGTGAGAAATCCCAACCGGTTCCTTGCTGAAATTTCCAGAAGGCAGACAGGGAGGGGTTTGCCGCTTATGTTGAGAAAGTCTGTTCACTGGTACGCCTTACCCCCCCCCCCCCAAAACGTACATCGCATTAATTGGTTGGTACTTAAAGCCGCCTGGTTATTCATCCCCCGAGGGGCTCGAACCTGATACATCCCCTGTTGGTCGAAGGAAGCCGTGTCACTCCTGTCAGACTTCGAGCGCATGAAAGACCATGAGACTGCGGACAGGTTGCTGCAGTGCTTAGGTGAAGGCTGGCCGAAACATTGGAGGGAGACCGTGGAAAAACTTGACTTTTCCATGTCAGGCAAATGCACATGGAGACTCCTAAACAGGTTGGAAGGCATCCAGAGACGCTCTGGAGGTGCCCTGATGACGGCCGACACCATCGCCAAGGAACTTCAGAAGAAGAGCCAGAGGACCCTGGACCATAACTTTGAAAGGGGGTGCAAAAGGAATTCCAGTGACTCTTCGGACACATCTCCGTTGACGAGGTGTATGAATCAAAACCGATAACAGCCCACGAGGTGACCAAAGCGTTGTTCGACATAGAGAATGGGAAAGCCACAGGCACCGACGGGATCTTTCCAGACATGAAAGTCTTAGGACCACATAACTGGCTGGCAGTGACTTTCTCTGATCTTTTGACCTCTGGCAAACTCCCATTGCCGTGATGGCGAGCCATGGTCATAGCCATACTGAAACCCAGGAAACCTGCCGAAGATCCAAGGAGTTATAGGCCCATCCCCCTGCTGTCTTGTACCTTCAAACTGTTGGAGCGAATAATTTTGAAGCGACTGACCTCTATCCTCAACATGTATCTACCAACTGAGCAGGATGGCTTTCGGAAAGATTGTTGTACAACAGAGAGAGTTCTAACTCTTACCACCCACATTGAATCCAGGTTCCAGTAAAAGCTGAGGGCTGTTTTTGTCGACCTCAGCGCAGCGTGTGGTGTGATGGCCTGAAATACAAACTTGCAAAGGTGATCAAGTCTAGAGCACTCCTGAAACTCCTCATGACCATGCTCGGACCCAGATCCTTCAAAGTCTTGATGGGTGAAGATAAAAGTAAACCGGAAATGATAAAAAACGGAGTGCCCCAAGGCTTGGTCCTCCCTCCGTTGCTCTTCAACTGGTATATCTCCAAGATGCCAAACTTCATGCACCAAACAGGGATGCTGCGATGATCGGGTCATCCACACCCAAGCGCGCCAGAATCCTGAACTGGAAAGTGCACTCGCTGAGGACATCACAAAACTCAAATTGTACTTTGATAAGTGGTGCCTCCAGACGAACACTGATAACCTGCACGCCCAATTAGCAAAGGTAACCCTACAAGTCATGGTGGGAGATTGGCCACTCCTGTTCGACCCCACCCGACCTATCTCAGTGTCATTCTCAACCGATCCCTTTCATACCATCTGCACACCGCAAAAAATCGTCCCGAAGGTAGGGAAGTGGAACTGCTTTCTCTCCCGCCTGGCCACAGCCAGGTGGTGAAGCTCCTCATTGGTGCTGAGGATAACAGGACTCACCTTGAGTTACAGTGCAGCGGAGTACGTCTGCCCTGTGTCAGCTAGGTCGTCCACAGCCAAAGGCATGGGCGTCAAACTCTGCTCGACCATGCGGCTCATCACAGGGACCTTGCCCTCAACCCCTGTGCCGTGGCTTCTGGTGTTGGCACCAATCCCACTCTCACACATCCAGCGCTAGGTGGTGAACCAGAAATGGGCAAAGATCGCGAGTGGTCCCTGCAGGCATACTCCCCTTCAAAGCCCTTGGAACGCAGCTCCAGCCTCCTTACACATCTGGGCAAGACATCTGTTTAGCAAGTCCGGCTGCCCAGATTTTGATCCCTCTGCTACGTGGAAAAGTGAATGGATGTCTCATCTCCCGAGGGGCGGGGAATTGATAAAGCGACTGGGTTGGAAACCACCAGGGTTTCCGCAGTCTCCATAATAACGTTTGGGTGTCTGCCATTAGAGTGTAGACCCATATGGCTAAGACAGTCTCGATGCTGTTCAAGTGGGGGAAACTCAACTCCCTGGCTTGCACACATTGCGGCCGAGCCTGGCAAACAGTTAAACACATGGTGGCAGAGTGTTCCATGACCCGAATGGAGGGAGGCATTGAGGCAGAGCATAGAGATCCAGGCTCTGAAACCTTCCACAAGTGGTAGGACTTAAATATAATCTGAACGGGGGACCAGGAGGGGTGAACGCCTTTAGCCCCTCTTGCTTCTCCTCACCTGGCCCCTCCCCACCACTGCCGCCTCGGGGGAGGGGAGAGCCTCTACGTATCGGTCAGTCTGACTCAGTAGGACTCTTTCGTTCACCCCAAGGAGTAATGGTAACTCCCAGAAGTGCCTCCGAGGGGAGTGAGACATTGAGGCCCAAGAACACTCTCTCACAAGGTCCGTCATTGGGTCCACCCAACGGCAGCAAATAAGGTTTATAGTCACCGTTTGGCCTTTAAGCACACCAGGTAGCTCACCAAGTGTACCGAGCTACCTCAGTGGCATGCTGTGTCAGACTGATTGGTCATGTGATCGGAGAAGCAAGCCATCTGTGCTCAACTTCTTTTCATTCATCCATTGAGTCCTTTCAAACATCCACTCCTTAAAACCACTATCAAAACCTTTTGTCCTTCAATTCATCTTTTGTGCTATTCACTCACATCCCTGGAAGCCTTAAGCATTGATGTAATCACTGCAAGCCTCTCTACAATCCCTATCCTACCTGTCCCACTCATACCTTCCCCCTCCCCCTCCACCACCACCAACACTACCTTCCCATTCATCCCCTCTTCTACTTAGGTTTTGTATGCTCGTATTTAATCCAAGGTCCTCATTCAAGCTCATTTTTCATGACCCGTCTCACTTTTACGATTTCTCCAAATTGCTGATTTGTGTTAACTGCTGTTTTTTGTCCTGTTGATGAAGGGTTTACCCGTAACATCTAGTATTCTTGTTCCTTAGTCCAAACGGAAGCTTACATACAGCAACCTTGGTATTTTAAATTTGCTTTTTCATGGGACTCAAATCGATGGCTTTTTGGTTTGAGAGGTATCTGAACCTCTATGTCACCAGAAATTGATGGTGAAAAGAAACTTCTACTAATTCTTATCTACAAAAAGATGGTTAAATCATTCATGAAATAGGTAGGAAGATGATAGGCCTTTAACTTTTGTACACTCACTTAAAGTATAGATAACAATACCCCAAACCTTCCCAAAGCAATTAAAACCTATAATAAAGGACATAGTCCTCTTGAGCTGATATTTTAGTGACAGAAACATTTTGAATAATTTGACCACCCCCCCCCCCCCAACCCAAAAAACAAAATAAATAACAAAAAAAAAACTAACACAAAAAATCCCAAAACAACAAGAACAAAAAAAGAGAGAGAGAGAGAGAGAGAGAGAGAGAGAGGGAGGGGGAGGGGGAGAAAGAGAAAGAGAGAGGGAGAGAAAGAGAGAGAGAGAAAAAGAGAGAGAGAGAGAGAGAAAGAGAGAGAGAGAGAGAGAGAGAGTACCGGAGATTTGAAGGCCTTGTCACATGTGCTGCACTTATACGGAAGATTTCTTGCTGATCTTGCGATGTGAACAGTTTTATGCTGCTGCAAAGCATCTTTCCTTTTGAAACCCCTACCACACTTATCGCAGAGATGTGGTCGTTTTTGAGGGCCATGTACATCCCGCAAGTGCCGGTTAAGATGGATTTTTTTCACGAATGATTTTTTGCAATGGGGGCAGGGATGACTTGTGCTTGAATTTTCATTCAAATCACTTGATGGCAAGTTGCCGCTGTGGAGAATTATGATGGAAATATAGAAAATTAAATTTGACCTGACTTATGGCTCATAACAAAAAAATAGTTAGAGCTGGCCGCAAATCTTTCCATTATCATACACAAATTCCCTCTAGTACTGATAGAAAAACTCTCTCTGTATCTACTTATATACATGTCAAAAGAAGAAGATTCTGCTTCAAGCAGCCCCTGTTTGATACATGACTTATAACTGAGCCTCCATCATCAACAGTGTTCACAAAGTACACTTTAGTTCTTTATACTTTCAAAAGTGCAGTGGAATCTGGATAAAGTCACCTCGCTGCTCGTCAACTCTTGCTTGAAGTCAACACATGGTGGCAATCCTGTTTTTTTCTTTCTTTATCATAGTATTTTATCATTTTCAACCACGCGACGTAACGCACAACAAGGCCTAGGCTATTCTAGTCAAACACCACTTGGTCGCTTAACATGCCACAACGATGCAACTAAGCTAGATGGGTGGGAGGGTTGACATCAGTGGAACAGAGGTGAGTTTCCATCAACAATACAATGCCTGCGACTTATTTTGACACAATGGTTTTGCTTCATCAGTTGCCGAATATTGCCTCTCCTGACCCATCAACCCTGGTTACCTCTGTATTACACATGTAATATCATATTAGCCAAAGATAAGCTGTATAATAGTAGGCTATTACCACGGGGACTGTTCACAACCTTCCCATTAGTATATGCTAAGAGAAATGATTCGCATGCTTTTCTCGTGTGACTGGTGTAGTAATCATAGCGTTTGCTCTGTTATTAAAACAAACAAAAAGATAATAAAAAAACAACAACAACAAACAAACAAACAAGCCACTTTTACCCAAATTTCACAATGTCCAATGAAAATTACAAACTGTAATAAACACACGCAAACACAAATGACTAAAAAGTAAAACCAAAACACCTATAAAAGCAACAAAAACCATAATGTACTGTGATCCTACCATATATTTTTCATTCAATGGTTTACATCCTTGTAAATTTATCAAGTCAACCTTGCTTAAAGTCAACACTTTCTCAGTCCCGAACTGTTGACTTTATCTGGACTGCACTGTATTACCTACTCAGAATACCATAAAACTTTCAGGATCATACCTTAAGCTTACAGACAAGTCAAAGTAATCGCTAGTTTTTTTAACGCAAATCCAGTTCCACCTCATCCAGGTGTTGAAACATCCCTAGAAGTAGTCAGTCTCCAGATGGCTACAGGTACTTCTCATCGCTTAACATATTTGGTCAGTTGTCTTGTAATGTATCCCCTGTAAGTTTTCTTTTAGCAATGTAAATTACACAGGGATAATCAGTGAGTAAGGTCGATGCTCAAGTTCTTCACAGCCATATTGATCCATATTGTCATAATTTGCACTTTATGGACTCGTGTATTGCTTTGGTGAAGTATTACTTCTTTTTCAAACAATTTTGCTGTTTGAATCTTATTGCTGGTCTTACTTTCTCTTGAATCACAAATTTATAGCAACCAGATTTTGCAATGATACCAAGTGGAACTAGCTGACTAAGAAAAATGCCTTGAACGTAAAAAAAAACACAATATGCATGAATTAAAGATTGCATTGCTTTTGTTGAATCTTCTTTTATGATGGCCAGATGATTAATCACTCCGCACTTTAATATTCTAGGTTAGGATTCCAATAGTACATCCATGGTTTATCTTCAGTCACTTTCCTTGAAAAAACAAAAAATCTTGCTCCTCGTTGTAGTACAGAAACTGAAGACAGCATCTTGCTATGACAGCATTATTTTTCTTTGTCAAAAAAATGAGGAACCCATTTGCAAATATCTTTATTTCTCTTAGGCACTAATTCAAGATTGGATCAACAATTCCATATTTCTCAAGTTGTCATTTGGTGATAATTTTCCATTAAGTTTCTCACTTTCATCATAAGTTCCATCAATACAGACAGAGACTGGCAGTTCTGGGCGTGACTCAACTCAGGTGGGGCCTATCCTTTCCTGGATCAAGCTTATGAAAGTTAACAGGGGTTTTACTAAATAGTTATTCGGTTTGTGTGTGAAGTTTCATAAGCCAGCTAAAAAAACAGACAAAATTATAAAGGACTGAAACTTACTTATTGAACACACCATGAACTTAATAAAAAACATAGTAATTAGAATTTTACAATGTCAGTCACTTAAAGTGACACAAGTTCGTAGCCTGAGTGCAGGTGAAGTTAAAAGGTAAGATGATTGACGAGATAGAGTAAAAAAGTTTGTTTAATTGCATTAAGGGACTATTACGGATTTTATTCACATTCCATTTACTTGTTTCACACATATTTTGATGGGAGAGGCTCTGGAGAGTGAATCTCTTTTCCATCAGCATGAAGCCAAAAATAAATGAATGCTATGTGAATAAATAGAAAAACTTTGATCAGCACTGGAGACAATATTTCATTAACTGCCTTTGAAAATAATTTTTCACTGGTGAAGAGATTTTACTCACATCCTGTGCTACAAGAGGCATACTAATGACTTATATTAGCTCAACCTTTAAGTAATTCAAATCTGCATAATAACAAATGCATAATGTCTGCTTCTTCCATTTTTGCATACAAGCATGTTTGAGCATTTCCTTCTGAAACAGGACGTCTAGTCGACAACATAATTTTGTGTTACAGTAACAAACACAATTCACCAAATTCACTCCCGTCTTATAATATGTCTTTCCAGGCATGAGTTTTAGGTATTTATCTTGTTGCAAGTGATCAATAATCCAGCTGACAGTGAACGTAGGACAGCGAATCAAATTCAATTCAGGGTAATAAAATGATAATGGAATACCCTGCAAGATCTCTGACCTGTAGTGATAATGCATTAACATACAGAGTCCTCTCAATGTCTTCTTTTTAACTTTTTTTAACACATATCAATTTGACAGATAGATTTCCTGTTTATAAGAGGAAAGAAAAAAAGATATTGCATAATCAATATATGCAAATTTCAGGATGACCTGAAACTTTAAAATGACTTTGCAAAACGATCTGTGACAAAAAAACATAAACAAAATTAATATATGCTAACCAGTATTTCAATTAAAATAATAGCTTTCCTTAGTCTTCTTCAACTAATTTTGCTTTGTTTATGTAAATAAGCCCCTTAAAGCAATAAGTGACATTTTCAAAGATACTTACTTTAAATGTGATGTCTTGTGTCTTTCCAGAGCAACTTTGTTGGTGAAGGTTGCTGAGCAATCTGGACAACTGAACTTTTTCTCCAATGCCAACAGCGCTTTTGGCGAGTGTTTCAACCTTATATGCTTTTGCATTAGAGATTTTTTGTCAGTAATGTACACCTCACAGATTTTACATCTATGAATGAAGAAGGAAAAAAAAAAAAAAAAAAAATTTATTATTTGATATCTGCTTTCTTTGGAGCATATCATTCAAATGAAAAATTGCCTTGAAGTTGAAGGAAAACAGATACATTTATTACCATTACTATTATTATTATTAGTATCATAAATGAAATAAATTCAATCACTTGATTACAGTTTGAGGAGAAATATTTACTGAGCAGAAAGACGCTAAAATTTTTCCTTCTTCCTGAATATGTCCATATTAGAGACAAAAAAAAAAAAAGACACCCACGATGTCAGTCGAAATTAGTGAAGAATTAACCCAAGAACTACTGGAATCAAATAGTTGTAGGCCATGCCTTCCTTTTTCTGCCAAACTTGTCCTGTGGGAACCAAATAGTTGTATGAGAGCTCTTGTGCAGGGATGGGCTAGGTTGCAGGGTTATTTACACCCAAAAATAACACTCTACACAGCCCTTAACATCATCTGTGTCTATATCTATGGTTTAGCCAATGATATCTTAAAATAAAGGTCATGTGACTACTCATTTGAATAATGCCTCAATCGAAAGGGTTTTCTGAATTCCTGACTGAGTTTTGTAACTGTCGATTTTGTCTACAATTGCTAGTTTAAATGATAATTTACAAATTTTTTGACACAGAAAGTTGAAATCTATCAATATTTGAGTGATTCATTGAGAAGGGGGGGGGGGGGGGGGGGGGGGGGGGGGGGGGGGGGGGGGGGGGGGGGGGGGGGGGGGGGGGGGGGGGGG
>JBCIKM010426695.1:0-10578 GCA_039654465.1 Melibe viridis
GACAACAAAAACTGGACTCAGGACAGAAAGGAGTAGGGGAAAAAGTAAGACAAAAAGCTTCAGTGAAAGAAAAGAAAAAGAAGTAGAAGAGGTACCAAGGACGCCTCCAACCACAATTCCTCAGTGGACAGACCACCAACGAGAGATGATTTCAAAGAAAAAAGCCAAAACTCACACAGACAAAGTCAAGACCTAGACTAATGACCAGAACACAAATAAGTATAGTGCGTAGAGTTGGTAGAGAGGAAGCCGTGGAACGAGTGTTTGAAAAATTAGATGAGAATTCTAGCTAAAAGACAAGAAACAGAAGTAGTGCTCACGAGTGAAAGAAGTAGAGTAAATGTTCCTTGCAATGACTATATTGGAATTTATATGATAAGAAAAAAACAACCATTCCATATAAAATGGTGAAATTTCAAGCATAATGATTAATATAGAATGAGTCGATTCATTATGTGGTTGTGGTCTCCTAGAGTTCGTCATCTTTTTTTTCTCTCATACTAGATATGCATCCCTGAAATAGATGTTCAAATGTAATGGGAATGTGTGTGGTACAAGTAATGCCTTCCTGAGTGTTTTCAACAATATCAAAAAGTGAAACAAATTAATACTGGATAAAAGAAGCAAAGCCAAGCAAGGCAATTACATGCTGCTACCAAATACAACAGGCAAGATAAATGTTATCTCAACTTCGTTGCAAGATATGAATGGCAAATCTTACAAAATTTCCATGTTTGATTATTGCTTATATTTTAATGTGTCAATTAGAGATCAAGATCAAATTAATAAAAATTGATGATACAAGGCACTATGAGGCACATGTTAACAAACTCATTAGGATATAATTCACATCAATTCATAAACTATACATAATTAACATATATATATATATGTATATAAATGTGCTATCTGATTATAAAAATAGAAATTTGAAAGCTCATTAGAGTGCCAATTGAAAAAAAGTTAATGAAATGAAAATAAAAAAAATAACAATATGATGATTTGTATTTAAAAAAACACAAAAAAACCCTAAAAAACTTGGTACATAGTTACTTTCTAACTGGCATAGATAAACACTTCACAACTCTCCCTTCTTGAGCCTAACCAGAGTATAAAATACAACACATCAGCTGTTGTCTATGGAGGTCAGAGGTCAAAAGGATGAAGTTCCTGAGATTTTACGGACTTCCTCGTATGAGAGCCAAAAGACCAAAGACCAAGGTGCCTGTCAAAACAAAAAAGAATGCAACGTCATGTATACTATTATCATTGAAACTTTTTCTGTCTTCCAACTTCACTTCAAAGATAAGACAGAAATTCAGGGATAAAATGTTCAGGCCCAGAGTCAAAAAGAAACAAATGGATCAATTTGTGCTTTGCATAAAAGAGCTCTGCAAGCAAGGTCAACAACGTTATGATCAAATGAAAAATCAATTAATTTTCTTCACTCCATATCAACTGAAAACTACTACAGAAATATATATTATGTTTTCACTCCAAATTAGTTCTGTTATTCATAAACTGAATATTTGTATATAGCAAGGACTACTATAGTCTTAAAGTAGTCCTTGGTATATTGGTATATATCCTTATTTCTAGAACAGTTGATGGCCGACAAACTTGACACCAGATATAATTCTGACACGCTTTTTGGACAACTAAAAATCATTCTACAAACATTACTAATACCTGCTGAGTAAACGTGAACAACCGTCCAAGTTAATTTATCTTACCATCCTAATCCAGATAGGAATGAGGCCTTTGTAAAGTGCAAGAAAACCTTCCTGCCTCACAGTTTTCACCAGACAGTCCACAGAGCCAGAATACAATAAACCCCTTCAATAAGAGAGAGAGAGATGAGTACAAAAAGATTGATAAGCAAAAGCTTGAAAATTGAATAAAATTCAAATTCAATCACTAGTCACACAGGATTAGACTTAAAGAATATAAATGAATTTGCAAATTTTAAAATGTGGTTTCTGAAAATTTAAGAGACATTCAATATTATGACGCATTAAAGACAATAAATCTGGTCTTGATTCCAAATCACATTGCCAGCTAATGTCTTAACACCAAGGCACATGGGGAAAATTTGTTAAACACGTTTATTATTTGCAAATCAAAATGACCACAAATTTTAAGGGAATTTGTTGAAATTCAGAAAGTAATGTGAAAAATATTTTATCTTTTAAAAATTTTATCGTAGCTCAATGAAATTCATATCAAAGTTCTACACACTATCTGACTACTTTTTAATGTCGTCGTCACCTTGACAATTCCTGCGTATTTGACAACCGTGAGCCAATAAATGTATAATAAACCCTGAAAAAAGTTCCATCAAACTTAATCATACATTCATTCACTTCTTCATTGAGCGCTTCATCAGTATCATAACTTCAATCATGCAGAATATTTTTCAATTCAAGCTTAGAGTGGACAACATTATGCACAGTGATTGATGGAATATCTTAGGGGGCGCGATTTCCTTGATTTTAAAGCGTCTCTCCATTCTAATGAGGTCATCAATGCAGTCCATGTTTTCATCAAGGGCTCCGCCACACGTCTCCATAATATGTGGCAAATATATTGTTTTGAATTTCAGTTACAATTTTTTTCCATTTTCATGGAGATATCTTTCTACACCTCTGACCTCCATCTTTGACCGACTTTCAATGGGACTTGCCATCTCTTTGGTTCCATAAACATTGCCCAGTCAATGGTAGTAATGAAAGTATATGGATAGATTGCACCTTTAATAAGCTTTTCTACACCAATTACAGACTTTAAAAATGTTGATTGGTTCAAAAGTTATGACACTTTTCCCACTACTTTCCGAATTTCAAGCTATCAACACTCACATTAAATACTATGATCAACTAGAGTTAAATAGGTACATAATAAATGCTTACTTTCCATCTCTGGTAGGCTGGTTCATGATCCGAGTCTTCACAACATCTGCTGGGGTTCCCATCAGGGCGGACACCAAACCAGAGATTGCACTGGAACAATTGGGAGTAAATTGGCTATCAATAACTCAATGAAACGGATGAAAACTAATTCTCTACAAACATATTATTATGATTATTATTGTATGAAAGTGTACAAAATATATTACAATTACAAGCAGAGATGCCAACCTAGTAATTCAAATATTGTGTATTTTCTGTATCAAAATTACGCATTTTAAAAAAAAATATGCGTATCCACCATCAGATGATTGAACCTTGAGAAGACTTGGGATACAGGCAATAATCCAAATGTCAAAAGATACAGCAGTAATCCAATTGTAATATATCTAAGAGCAAAGAATGAAATAGTCACTTACAACATTTCACATCACATATCTTCCCTGTTACACCCGCTACTCGCTACCTGTCACTCACTAATTAATTGTCTTTCAGCCAGAGCGGCATCATCAGTTTTCCCAAGACTCGCTAAAAGTCATGCAAGTTGCTGATTTTTTGTTGACCAGTTGCATTTGCGACCTTCACGGGCCGTTGAAATGACTCGACTGCGGAAGTTGAGCACCTTTTCGCTCTTTTCCCCGACTGCATTTTCCCGGTTTTTTTCTCCAAAATAAAATTCCGACCTGGTGGGGACCCTGAAAGATCTTTCATATGACCTGGGTGACAGCTAAGATGTGATAGTATTTACCCTCCTTTTTTATCATATTGATACAGTAAGACTACTATAAGACTAAATAGTGAGTCTAGGAACAACGTTCTGAAAAGTGATATCGAATACTAAGTACAGACTCAGAGGGATACCAAAAATTCGTAGCTACCCCCCCCCCCCTCCATATGATCATATTTTCATATTTGCTTCAATAATTTGTATAAAATTTGTATTTTTTGTACTGGTTGGCATCTCTGTATAAGGCATTCAAAGGACATATCCTATATGGCCTTTAAATAGATAAGATAAAATGAGAAAAGATAACTAAAAATAAGATGACAACGAATAAAGTTTGTATTATTATAAAATAAATAAATTAAAAAACAAAATTGGCCAGTCCACCGGCATACATTTAAGTGCTGTAACCTAGGCACCAATAAAGAAATAGAATGTAAAAAGGCCATCTATGGTCTATAAATCACACATACAAAAGTGCATGAATAATTTAGTTAGGGTTACAATTGGACTGCCTCATCTTTATGAATCAAAGAGGCAACAAGACTAAAGAATTACATGAAAACATGAGTTATCAAATAAAGGAATTGACACACTTCCCTACATTTTTCTGAGTAGCATAATGAGACAATCACAGTTTGCATCTTTTTTTTTTTTATCCTTAATCATTCTGGCTCAAACTGTTTAGACAAAAAAGGCAACAACAAATGACTGCTAACCTTCCCAGAGTGTGAGTCACATAGTTGTCTTTCAAGTCAGTTTTACTCAAAATCAAATGCTTGGCAGTGTCGTAAGTGGCAAGATCTAGAAAAAATATCCAAATCAAGAGTTGACTTTTGACAAATGATTCAGGAAGCACTCTCTGTTTGCCCAGTGTGAAAGTACTAAACCAATAAGAAAAGAGATGTGTTGTTCCAAGAAGAAAAAGTGGCTTAATTTAAGAATACATCTACGATACTTTTTTGCTGAATACTTCAAATAAAATGCAGACATTTCATTAGAAAAACCGAGAATGAGAATTTCAAATTATTTAAAAATATTCATTTCTGCACTTTCTTTAGACAAATTGCAACTGCACTTATGCATGGGAAAAAATAAAATGCTTAGAAAGTTGTCTTCACAAAAACATTTGCCGCTGTGTTAAAGTTCACAATGATGACAAAGCTAACGGTACCTGAATAAACATACAGGGTGAATATGACCCAACTTTAAATAAGAACAACTTTAAAAACAGGTACCTGAAAAATTCTTTCTACAAGGTAACAGGAATTTATTTGCATTTTGTTAAGATTAAATAGCAATATCTTACTGGAGACAGTTACAAAATTGTGATACAATAGCTGGATTGTGTTGTTTTTGGATCATGATGCACAAATGAACAGAAAAATGTCCATAAATGACATGAATAGGCTTATGATAAGAAAACTTTTGCCATTTGAATCAGCATAAATACGACATTAATGGCAAAACTGAATCAAAGCTCAATGTGCGCACCTATCTTTTCACAAGCATCTACAGTCGCTGTCTCAGCCTTTGCAATGAGTTTTTATTTTTTAAACATTTGCGTTGTTCTTGAAGCAAAAGCATCCTTGATTCCTGGTTTCAAGTGCTGTAAGTCTTTTACAGGGCTGAGAAAACAGAACCCTTGATGTATTGTCAGAAAAAAAAAGGTGTTATCTAAGGCGAGCTTGGGGTGCCAGGCGATGGTTTGCTTAATTGTTTTCTACGCCATTGACATTGGCTACCTCAACCCGATTCTTGTGCCAGGTTCCAGTGGTCTTTGCCCCTTGGAGGTGTTGTATGCTAACCGTATTCTCTCTTGTACATTCTCTGGTCTAAAGTAATTGATCCCAAGTCATGAAACTAAATTGCAACTTTGACTTTCTCAGTGTTATTAGCCATCTTATTAAATAGATATCATGCGTTTTTTAATAGAGATGCATCACTTGCTTTCAAGATGTTGAAAAAGTGACGTAATAGCAAATTAACCAAAAGATGTGCACTCCTCAAACTATAATGACATGAAATGCCAATCAATATGTGAGCCTTGGAAAAAACTGGAGCTTTTTTCAATAAAAAATCAGAGCATAATATAAAAAAAACCCTCTTTATTATGGTAGCTCCATAACTCATATAATTTATATTTTTAATAATAATAATAATAATAATAATAATAATAATAATAATAATAATAATAATAATAATAATAATAATGTAGTTAATTTCTAACATGTACAATATCCATTTTCAATATATATATATTTCGTACATGATAACATTTATCATCTAAATATATGAAAAAGGACTCTTACCCCCAAGGTTGACAAGAGCAGCCCTCTGTACATTTGGCACCCATCCACTCCATAAAGCTCTAACTCCACCCTCCCTGACAATCTTGCTAAAGGCGTGCATAGTGTTCTTGACCCTGGGAACGCAAAAATTTTAAAAATATGAACATTTATATAGCACTTATTCACGATCATCACCATGCTCTAAGTGCTTTACAGCACCATATCCCTGACAGATATCCAACATGTAACATATGACGAGACAAACCTTGACTAAAGAAATTAAAATGTTCTAACAAAATGTGAACAAATTTTGACACATAAAAAAAAATTAAAAAATTCAGAGATAAACATTAACATAACATGTCTGGAAACAAACGGACAAAAAAGGAGCATATCTTTTTTTTATCCTTCTCAAATTTTTAAAATAAGTTTCAACTTCATACTGATATTAGCAAAATTGGTAAAGCAGTGATTCAGTTGTTTTCAAATGAAACTAGACATCCTTTTAAAATTATATCAGTACAGATAGTTAAGTTAATGATGCTCCTAAAGACAAATGAGGTGACCAACTTATATGACAAACATGCTGTGAAATGCTTTTTATGCTCTGATAAGAAACTATGCAGACACTCATAAATGACCACCTGGGTTTTTTCCCTTCCAGTCTCCTCCTTCCCTCCATTTGCATTCTGACCTTCACCAAGTCTGTTGGACTTGCAATGAACTGGGCAGCTGCCCCTGCACCCAAACCGGCAAAAACAGCTTTCCTGTGGAGAAAACAATACTTGCCTTCAATTATATGCACTCTCTTGACTTCCGTTTTTCTCTTTTTTTTCCTTTTCCTTTCTTTTCATAACAAACTATCTTCTCCTCCTCCTCCTCATCTTCTTCTTTTTCTTCTTCTTCTTCTTACTCCTTTTTCTTCTTCTTCTTCTTCCTTCTTCTTTTTCTTCTTCTTCCTTCTTTTTTTTTTCTCCAACAAATTCAACATTTAACACCAATTTTAAAATATAAGTTGTTCATCACTTAAAACAATCTTATAATTAAAGGCCAAAATAACAATGGCAAAACAAATGGGAGTAAAACTGTCCAACAACATTCACTTACCATACAGGGAATGATCCATCAGCATTTTTTTTAAACACCTTTTCTCTCAGAAGTTCATAAAAACTCATGCGACAACCAGAATATACTGAAATAAATATTGAAGATATTATCAACTGTTTTACCACAATTATGATTGATAATCATTTCATTCTCTCTTCAAAATCAAACAAAAAGCACTAAATCTAATCAAGCAGGTTAGGTTTGAATCATTTTTCTGGATTGCACAACCTATAAAAGCGTCAATTATTCAATTCTATGCATGAGTTTCATGTGCTCTTTGCATAGTTCTAAGCTTTACAGCTTGCCTTTATGTGAGGTTCCATGTTTCTGCTCCATACGTCACGGTTGGTAATATACATTGATCATAAACTCTACGTTTGAGAATGAGTGAAATTTCCTTGTTTTTAAATATTACGCTCATGCGTCCAAATGCCTGCCAGCCTAAAGAAATTCTACATTCTATTTCTTCTTTTGATGATTTTTTTGCAGAGATGCGTTGGTCAAGATATACATAGTAGTCTACCTTCTCTATTTCTTCATTTTCTATCCAAACTGTTTGCTGGGAAGAGAACAGAACTGCTGAACAACTTCCTATTATTCAATTATCCAAGTTTTAAAATTTGCTTATTCACTTGTTTTTAATATATCTTCTTTAAAGCTTGACATACATGCAATTTGTACCAGGCTAAATAAGTCAACTTTTTTTGTTACACATGCAGAAAACAGTATTATCAAATTACTACACAAATAAAACAAGTGAGGTGCCACAAGAAAGTCCATTTGTTTACCTATATGTCTGTAGAGAGCAGGAGTCACCCCTTGCCACAGCTTTAGCACTCCTTCTTCTCTGACTGAAATGATCATAAAAACACACTTTTACAAAATGTTTCTTTGGAGAGGATGGTCAACAGCGTACTGTAAAATAGTGAAATACCTGCAATGTTACTAAGTTCAAGACTGTTAGAATTTACTTTCAGAGGAAATTGAAATTATATTACGATTAAATATGGAGTGCTGACTGCAACCGCCTATTTTGGAGTTTGAAACAATATAATTTGATTTTCAATGTTCTAGTCTTTTAAATTATTTAACTTTATGAAGTTGAATTTGAACTTTTTCTTCTTTTCTTAATTATTTTTCAAATTCTGAACGGTTTGGTAACCTTTGGTTCAGTATCTCACCGATTCCAAGTCCAGTGGCAACCATCCCTCGGTGCTGCACCGCACTCTTGCCAGACTTTGATGCTGCATGTCTGGATGCTTCTCCCTGGATTTGAAGCCGAGTTTTGGTCAAATCAAGGGGATATGTGACTGAAAGTAGAAGTTGAAAATAAAGATTGATTAATGAATGGATAATTTATAACCTTATCAATTTATCAAATAAAAAACGCTTTTAATCAAACTCTAGACAAGAAATGGCAGTCCCATCTTGAGTCCAACCTTGGTATCAAAGTAACATCAGATCTTGTCAGTTCTAAGGTCAAAGGAGATTCAAGTTCCTGAGCAAGCTCTCATTTAGCAAAATGTGCAGGAGATATTGGGCTAAGAAATGAAGAAGGAATTTCAAGGCAGCTTTTACAGTAGACATATTATCAACACACTCTGAACGTGCACTGACGGTCCATAACAGATTACTATGAAATTCAGACTGCTTGCTGTGTTTTGAGACTAATGTTGATTGTAATGTTGACTGATAGAGAGGTGATTTTGAACAACAGAATCTGACAGTCCACCCCAACAACTTTAACATTAACACTATAAATTCTACCATCTTTTCATCACCGTCTGTTCAAGAAAACTGGAGTATGTTAAAAACACTAGTTTTCAGGAAGAGCAAATAAAAACCATTCCTATTTTAACCAATACAATAACTAACTTAATATCTTAAATGTTAAATAGAGGAAAACGAAAACAGACATTCCTACAGCATCAAGCTCGTTAGATCCGCAAAGGGAAACAATTGCGGTATAGTAAATAAATAAAATTAGAAAAAACTCACATACTACAATTTTCATGGACAGCGATGATTTATTATTCAGTGCTTGCTGCCTTAGAGTACAGTGCTCCGGCAACAGAAAAAGTCTTAGGGGGTTATAATACTCTAAGAAGGTGGATTGCAAAGTAGATAAAACCCATAAAATAAAACATACCAAATACAACAAATTATAAAAATAGGTTGTTTCAGAATGGTTGCTACGGTAATGAGAGCAAAGAATTGGAGTAAGTGAGCACAGTTTGGGACCCACACTTACAGAAAGACATCCAATGCCTCAAAAGAGTTCAAAGGAGAGCTGCAAGATTTGTGATGAACAATTAGGAAGGAAAGTAAGGAGGAGCAGATGTGACTGTAATTCCGAAAGTAGTTGTAACAGACAATGCCTAGATAAACAGCACAAAGAAACGTTTGTTTGGACCGGGGAGAGAAGAGGTCAAAGTTAAAGGAAAACTTATTACAGACCTTCACCAAGGAAAAGTCACTACCAGACAAACTGTGTATGTGGTGGAGCATTTGACAGAGCCACTCTTGGGAAGACCTACGATTGAAGCATTGAAACCATTTACAATAGTCAATAAAATTGAGGACAATCGATTTGAATCAGACATAAAAAAGACAATATCCTGAACTATTTACAGGACTGGGCACTGTCAAAGAGAGACCGTATAAAATAAATTTGAAGGACGATGCAACCCCATTCTCTGTGTCAACTCCAAGGAGAATACCATTGCCTCACTATGAAAAAGTACGTCAAGAACTAAAGCGTCTGGAAGAATTGGATATAATCACACCAATCTCAAAACCAATTGGTGCGCACCAATTGTTGTGGTGACGAAAAATAACAACAAAGTGAGGCTGTGTGTGGACTTAACTAAACTAAGCCAGAAAGTGAAAAGAGAAATTCCCAATGCCATGTACAGACCAGCTTTTGATCCAACTGGCAGGACAGAAGATACGGTCTGAATTCGACTGCAATGCCAGTTTCCACCAGTTGTTGTTGGGTGAAGAATTGCAGGAGTCGACAACTTTTATAACCCCATTCGGAAGATACTGCTACCTTGGAACCCTTCTAAAGAAAGGTGCCCTGTTTGTAGGCAGCGACCATCGCAGTACCTGTATCTTTAGTAACAGGGAGAATTCCAAACTGAGTTACAACGTTGTAGCTTCAGTTAGCAAATCCCACTGCAAAACTGCTATGAGGTAATAGTTTAGGGCAGTGGTTCTTAAACTGGGAAGGCGCGCCCCCCAAGGAGGGTGCCTGAGTGCCGTTGAGAGGGGGTGTGCGAGATTCTTGGAATGATGAAAAAATGTTTGTTAATTTTTGTTGTATAAAAGTGGGAAAATAAATTTGACCCTTGTATTTGTAACATATCCTCCTTTGTTCAATAAGCCTACTTAATTCGAAGGATAGTATGAATAGCTTAGGATAGTATTAGTGGGTGGAAGATTTTATTTTTAGGAGGGGGAGGGAAGGAGGCCTAGTCAAGAACTCTGGAAAAATGATTAGCTGTATTACATTGTGTATATTGAGTTCTATTAATGATTCATATTAATT
>JBCIKM010426909.1:0-13684 GCA_039654465.1 Melibe viridis
ACACACACACACACACACACACACACACACACACACACACACACACACACACACACACACACACACACATACTCACACCGCAAAAAAAAAAAAAAAAAAAGTATTGGCGTTACAAACTACACCGCAAAGATTGTGAAAGATTATCATGTTACACAGTGATCCAGAGAACAGTGAACGATAGATTGAGTAGGCATGCCCCTGTACAAATTCAAAAACAAACACAGAGATACACACACTTGTTATGGAGATTTTACATGACGTTACAATAAGGTCATGTTCTTCGAACAATTAGTATTTTTATTATTTTTTTTTGCAGTATAGAGTCCATTCGCCTCCTTCCATAAACAAATACCGGCGAAAACCAGCCGGAGGACAGAACTATTTGGAATAGCTTTTTTTTATATTTTTAATTAAATTTTGAAACTAAACAACAATTAATTTTAGGATCTCCATTTTATTTTTTTTAGGAACTTACACCTTTTGATTTTAAAAACACCATTTGCATTCATTCGGATTGTTTTAAGGTAAAATTAAAGATCCTTCAGTATTTCACAAACCTAATCACTTGACGTTTCTGGCATTTTAATAGATTATTACTGCAACCATAATCACGAATGAAGCAGCTGTTATTTTATTCAACTGCTATAAACTGCAAGCATTTACATACCTGTAGAAATGCTGAATTGTTGCTTTTCCTTTTGCGTTTGGCTCTTTTCTCTCCACGTAGATAAGAAATTTAGGTCCAGTGTACATCAATTTATTATTTCTATTTGTTTATTTTTTATTTGGTCTTGCTGAACTCCTCGAGCAATAAATCATTAAAAATCAAAGGATTGCCTCTCAGATATTTCGTTTGTCGCCCGGCTTGCTTATCTTCAATCAGGATAAAATTTGTTGCTGGGATAATGATCAGTCGATAGTTATTGGTCTCCGTCATACTCCTGTGTAAAGAAAATATACCTACATGCTAATGCTAACGAGGAATTTTTCCATGTTTTGTCATGCATTTACAGATGGACCTTTACAGACAGACAGCAGACAGTTGTGAAGGAAGAAAAAATGGAATTATGGGGTGAATGGGTTGTTCTCTGTTTCTGCCTACTACTACTAATGGCTAAGGGCCACCATCAATAAGTTTATATTATTTTGCCATGATATAGGGTGTGCATGTAATTTAAAACTCTAATGGGATTACAAAGTGGATGAAAACAAGGGGGTCTTAATTCTGTTCTTTTGTCAGTGAGGCTTTGAATACTTCAAGTGACAGAGCCAATAACAATCTGCAGGATCGCATTCCAGTCTCAGATGGTGCGTGTGAAGAGAAACATTCCTGTGCCTTCCTTGTCCTGACGCCTGCATTGCCATATTTTTTTGGGGGGGTTTTCCAGTAAAATAGATAAAGAATAGAGGAGCTGGCAGTGGCATTAAAATAAATGAGTAAATTTGCTTTTCCAAATCATGACATGAAATATTCAATAGTTGCATTGTGCATAGAAGTCTTTGTGCTATGTTTGATGGCTCACTGTATCTTAAAACTCTAACCTGAAGCTTTTAATTTTTTCAGTTATGAGTAAGTCCAAGCGCATTTTGATAACAGGGGCATCTGGCTTGCTGGGAAGAAGTTTTATGAATGTCTTCTCTCAAGACCCAGAATGGCAGAGTTTGGGACTTGCTTTTTCAAGAGCTAAAGATAATCTGAAAAGAGTGGACCTTACAAATTTGGAAGAAGTTTCTGCAGTTGTAAAAGAATTTCAGGTAGAAGTTAAGAAGTATTTGGTACTTATTCTGGTTTTAATCACTTATTATCAATCACGAACTGGTTTCAAGTTTACAATGTATAATATATGCATTACAAGGGGGAGCATTGAAGAGCCTTTTTTTTTCAGGGTCGCTGGTGTGGTAGTGAATGTGGTAACAGTGATGGTGGTAGTGGTACAGTGGAACATTGTGTGTAATGACAACAGGAATAATGAGAACTCGGGAATAATGAGAGATATATAAAAATCCCAGATTTTTTTCCTCTTAAAGATATTATTGGAATAACGACAATTCAAAACCAGATACTCGGTAATAGTGAGAGATTTTTGCTTGTGATGAATACTCATTCAACAGAATCATGCCATTACTACCCTTGACTGAACTAAATAAAGAAACGCTTTTGGTCACTGTGCATTGGTGTCATTCATCAAGTAAGCAACTTCACAAAGCACTAGTGGAAAGCAAGCAAGGAAGGATGGAGACAATATAGACACTGGCACATGGAGGTTGGAGCAAGCTCAATTAAAATTCACTGTAAAATGCCCAAGGGTGTCTCTCTTTGTGTGTGTGTGTGTGTGTGTGTGTGTGTGTGTGTGTGTGTGTGTGTGTGTGTGTGTATCACAAGAAATGAAGACAGGCAGAGGATTGGTCTACCATACCTAATCTTGTGTGGCATAATGAGAAATATTATTACTAGATCTTAAGCAAAATAATAGTTGCTGTTGCCTTGGTGGGATCTGCTCATTGATAAAGACCAATGAGCCAATTTACCACAAGGCAGAATCTACACTTGTCTTTTTTGTAACTGCAAGTCATCACGTTAGAAGCTGTGGGCTTGTTATTGCAATATAAATTATTCAAGCCTGAGGAAGACAGTAAATTAATACAGTAGATTTTATTTATGTATTTGTAAACATGTTTGTGTATGTGTGTGCGTGTGTGTGTGTGTGTGTGTGCGCGCTCATGCATGTTTTTGAGTGTGTATGTGTGTGTGTGTGTGTGTGTGTTTATGCTTCATTCCATGGTTCCAATAAATGGGAAAAGCTTTAAATTTACGAGTGTTCCTTTCTTGTTTTATTCTTTAGCCATCAGTGATATTGCACTCTGCTGCTGAAAGACGTCCTGATTTTGTTGAAAAAGAGCAAGAAAAGACTGAAAATATTAATGTCAAAGCAACTCAACAGCTGTGCAACTTAGCGAGTAAGTTTATGATGATGATGTTGATGTTGTCTCTTTGATCACATGAAAGAACTCAGGGGGAAATAAATAAATAAATAAATACAAATTTTGTAAATTCTGAACTAAAATTTAATTCTCCTTTTTTTTCTTTGGTGTTCTTGTTTACGGGTATCTCTGATGCTTGAAATAAGGTCCTAAGACAAAGAGGAGGGGCGCATGGGTGCTGTTTCAATTTAAACTATTAGTGGGCCTACAGTGAAGCATCATGTTTAACCATAGTGGAAATAATGAGATCTCAGGAGTAACACATGAGAGATATACAGTCATGTCCAAAAGTATCTTAACACTTTGTTTTTTAACAGTTTTGGAATTAAAACAAAAAAAATATACATCGTTGGAAAGTTTTGCCTGTGCTGAACATTCTGGTACCAAACATGATACAGTTTCATTTAAATGCATAACTACAAATTGCATTCAACGAAATCAAGTCAAAATTTAATATTGCAATATATGTTTGTTTGTGTGTGTGTGTATATGTGTGTGTGGGTGGGTGTGTGTGTGAAATAAGAGAAATAGATAGATAGTCAAGGGGGGGGGGGGGGAGAGAGAAAGAGAGAGAGGGAAGGAGGGAGAGAGATTGAAGTGTGAACCTATCATTGTAATGTGCTCTGAGCCCTCTGCAATGAAGGATGTGAATGCAGAATATAAATGTATGTTGTATATTATTATTATTATTATTATTATTGTTATGATTATTATTATTATTATAATTATTATTATTATAATTATTATTATTACTGGGTGTATTTCTTCTTCCTGTTGAAAAATACAGTCGCAACGTCGTATTAGATACTGTCATAGTACAAGGGAATTCAATGATCCTAGCGGGAATTTAACCAATATCTTTTCAGCATGGAAATCTAATTTCTAGCCATAAGAAATTATACTCCACTGTAACAAAATATTCATCTTTTCAGCCTACTGTTTTGGCTTCAATTGCATTGGGTATCCACAAATTATTTGGATGAAAGAGAATGTTTCAGATTACTTCTTATTTTTAAATTATTTTCTAAAAGTACATAAAACACTTAAGCTGTGCTTTATATGGAATTGCTGAGTATAATAATTTGAGGAGATCAATTGTTATTTGTGAGTTTTCATTTGTAATGTTGTTTAAGTTCATTTTTCTCTTTTCTTATTTTGCCACAGATGAAATTGGATCTGCTGTCATTTTTATCAGCACAGATTATGTATTTGATGGCAAGACAGCTCCATATAAAAGTGATGCTGCTGTGAATCCACTTAACAAATATGGCCTCAGTAAAGCTGAGGGAGAAAAAGTAGTCCTCAAGAGTTCCCCAGGTACACAGACAAATAGTATAGCCTCTGTTTCTGAGAGACAAAGCATATGAAATAGGTAGCAATTCTGAAAGAAACTTAAGTTTTTGTTTAAAAGAACAATTTCAGTATCAGAGATATGGCCTGTCAAATATTTACATACTTTTTTTCTTCATCTTTTTTATTATATTTTTTCAAAGTCAGTTGTTTATCATAATATATGTACATATGGATAAAATTGAGTATAGTGGGAGGGATTATTTAGAATTAGAAGTAGAAAGGTCTAAGGTTATTATCTGCTATTTCAAGTTTGTATTCCATGTGATAAAGTTCAACTGTGTTATTGATGGGTAGGGGAAAGAGAGAAGGATTGAAAACCTATAAAAAAAAAAATAAAGTTGATACATAGGTCATCTGAAGACTTAACAAAACTTAAATCCCAATCACTTACAAATGGTGGACAACAGGATGTTGAGGACAGATAGTGATTATGAATGCACAATTTGACAAGAACACACTTTTTTAATGTCTTTTTATTTTTATTCTATGCTTTGCCATTTAATTTCTATTCAGTGATTGTACAGGAAAAATATCAGAACCAACTTCTCTTTACAGTTCCTATTCATTTCTTATTTCACTGGGATTGTTTTTTATCCTAGAAATGATGATATTTTCAGTCTGCATAGACCCAGAACTAGTTGAAATGCATGTTGTTATTTTTGTTTATTGAAATGTTAACAAGTACCTACGAAAAAATTTTGTTCACCTTTGGTATTTTTTATTTTTCAGCAAACATGGTATTGAGGGTTCCTCTACTGTATGGGCAAGTGGAATTTCTTGACGAGAGTGCTGTGACAATATTGTTTAAAAAGGTCAAAGACTCCAGTTCTCCAGCCGAAATGAATCATTATGAGCGGAGATATCCCACATCCTGTGATGATGTTGCCCAAGCTGCCAAAGGTCTCGCAGAGGCCCATCTAAAGGTATTGCTGATTTTAAGATCAATTACAGTACATAGCTAACCCCTACACAAACTTATGGAAATATTATAAGAAAGGGTCTCCATTTGTCTCGAATGAATCCATGATGAGTGAAGTTTGGTGAGGGAGGGAGATACTAGTGGAATGGGCCCCCTATTCCCTCTGTCAGGTTGGATTGTGCCTGTGCCACTTAAGTAGTAATGATCCATAGCTTTTGGCTTTTGTTACTGGCCACGCTCCACCATCCATTTTGAACCTCCACCTGCTGTGGCTCTGGAGCTACAGGCTCTCTGAACAATCAGAATATTTGGTTTCCATTTTCCCTGCCTCCCTTTATTCCCTTTAAAATGAGGGAATTCCCATTCATCATAGATTTTGGCGCAGTTTAAATTACACATTATTATTATTGTATTATTATTATTGTTTTTATTATAATTGACAATTTTGTTATTATTATTAATATGGTTTGTTTATTGGAGGTTTTACTGCCCCACAATACACAAGGGCCATAGAGAAGCCCAGAGGAAAGTAAGAGGATAGAATTAGTTAAATGAGGGAACAGATCAAACCACAAACAACAGAGAGATGATTTATACTAAAAAATAAATATCATCTCTCAAAACACATATCGACACCACCGAGAGATGATTTACAATGACAAAAAATATCATCCCTCCTTACAAAAATAAGCAAGGCCATCACAGCATAATGGTTCAGGAAGACCCAGGATCTTTAAACCCCCTTTGTGTACAAATGTACTCAGTACGTTTAACTTTATTTTTCTTAAGCTGTAACTGTAACTCTATAGTTAATATATTTTCTTTGTCTCTTTCCAGAGCCCAGATGTCAAGGGAATTTACCATTGGAGTGGGAATGAAATGATGACCAAGTATGATATAGCAGTGGCCATGGCACAGATCTTTGGACTGTCCTCGGATCACCTCATAGCTGACACTAAGCCTGCCTCAGGCGCTCCTCGGCCTTACGACTGTCAGTTGGACTGCTCTAGATTAGAAGCTCTGGGGATCAGCAGCAGAACCCCTTTTCATGAGGCAATAAAAAAAGTTTTAATGAGCTACCTTTAGCTTTAAATAAAAAGAAAATAAATATATTCATCGAGGGCTTAGAACGTTAAAATTGTCTATTTTGGTATGTTAAATTTGTCTGTTAGAATTTTGTAATGTTTTATTTTGTTTTATTCAATCCAATGACAATATCCCATAAAAGTACAATATGTACAATCAATTCTTCAAGCATACTTCACTGCTTGTTTGCTTTCCAATATTTTTTATAATGATGAAAGACTTATAGTTATGGGTATCTTTCAATGCAACAACCAGTATGACTCTGAAAGATGTACTTCAGGAAACTACGGGATTTTGATTTTATATAGATAAAACACTGTGTACTCTTTTTTTTCTTCTTCTTCTTCTTCTTCTTCAATTATATCGACGGACTCAGTTGAACTGAGTATTACTGTCGATGTGGGCATAATTTAGACACGCCAAGAGCAAGTTTTGTCTAGGTGGGCCTCTGGGAGCTTCTCTACTAATTCCTTGATCTTAGCGTGATTTGTTCTGGAAAGTATTGTAATTTTCTATATGACTACCTGGTCCGTCAAGGCAAATAAAACTAGCATTGCATAGCCCGACTAGATAGATTAATTAAAAAAGCAAGCAAAATTTACCCATACAATCTCAAAAGTTGAAAGTCTATCAATCAAATTTTGCATCTTGAGATTGCAAAATATAATGAAGCGTGAAAGTCACCCTCTGTGTAACAGAAATGAATTCTCCAAATGAGGTAAACGCCTACTTATTTCACAAGTTACAAAAATAGCATAACTCTTTTTTACCTCTCAGTATCTCAGTATTTGCTTGTACAATGGGTAGTGAGATAATCTATATTGCCTATAGACATAAATGTTTAATGGTATTAATCTGCATAGAGCAAAACTTTGTTTGGGATATGCACTTTATAAATGTTATGCATTATTAATATTGTTGTTATTATTATTATTATTGTTATTATTATTATTATTATTATTATAATTATTTTATGACATTCTTATGTTTGGAATTCTTTGCATTGGTGTTGTTAGAGAAGTAACGAAATGAGACAAACTATATTGCCTAAATATGGAGAAAAGTTTATGTAATAACATAATTGTTACTGCTGATTTTTATGTTGCAATCACATTCTTACAAATAGAACTCTTTTTAGAGTATATATTAGGTAACTTTTAGGGATGAATAAAGTATAATCTGATCTAATCTAATCTAATCTTATCTTATCTTATCTTATGACTGTAATATGGGAAAAGCCTCGCCTTTGATTTTGGACAGGAGTCCTCATAGCCTTTGATTTTGGACATGAGTCCTCATAGCCTTTGATTTTGGACATGAGTCCTCATAGCCTTTGATTTTGGACATGAGTCCTCATAGCCTTTGATTTTGGACACGAGTGATCATTTTACTTTCATGGTAAAATTGAACAAAGCGAGCTGTGACTGTGATCAATAATGCTCTCTTTTCTTGGTATTTGTATGCAAGTTTAACAGTTAAGGGGATTTAGGAATTAAAGCTGTGATACAAATTGATGACATTTAGTATTTTTTCTTCTTCTTTGGAAGTTTTAATTTCCTTTTTTTAATTTTTTAAATGGCTTTCTTATGCTAGGTTTTATTTAGCTTGTCGGGACAATGATGTGATTATGATGGTGGTTGAGGATGGGCCAGGAGTTTGTGAAGATGACAATTCATTCATGCTCAGGTATATAGCAAGAGCCATTTGATTCAAACAGGAACTGAGATCAAATTAACTTTTTATCCAGTATTTACCGAACCTTCTATACCATAATTTTCAACTAACATATTGACTACACAAGTAACATGACAAAAAACTTATTAAAATGAACAACACTAAATACCTGGAAGTTATCATTGACAACAAGCTAAACTGGAAAGAGTAGACAAAAGCAGTGTGCAGGAAAAAAAATTGCACCCCAACCTTTCTGAGACAAAATCTAATTAATTGCCCCACACGTGTGAAAGATACCCTGTGGTGTATTGGCTTATTGGTCTTTATCAATAAGCAGATCCCACCAAGGCAACAGCAACTATTGTTTGGTTTAAGATCGAGTAATACAACTTGTATTTCTCATTATGCCATGCAAGATTAGGCAAGGTGGACTGATCTTCTGCCAGTCTTCATTTCTTGTGATCCAGAGTTCTTCCCTGCTTCTTGGAGCTGGGTCCCAACACTGCTAAGGCGGTATGAAGCGATATGGATAACAGAACAAAACAAAAACATGTGAAAGAAAATTTTCTATAAATCAAAGATTAAATCAATCCTAGACTATGGCTGTCCCGTGTGGGACCCATACTTAAAACAATCAATCGCAAGTCTTAAGTAAGTAATAGATTATTATCCTTTTACGGGCAATTCAAAAGTGATTTACATTACATGGACTGTCATTTGCGCAAACAAAATTTAAAAATGCGATTTTAATACAAAGAAAAACACAGTGTAAAAGTGCAAAAGAATGCAGCAAGATTCATTACCGATGACTACACCTTCACCTGCGGTAGTACAGCAAAGCAAATACAACGACTATAAACTGGAAACCCCTGGTGGAGCATAGGGCTAGGATCAAAGTTACCAATTTCTACAAAGGAGTGCATGGTCTGACTGACATTAGTGACATCCCAATAAGTCAATACATGACAAAATCCTGGTTCAGAGGACCTCTTATTCCAAATCCCCAAAGAAATTTAGATTGTCTGCTGCATTCTTTCTTTCCCAGGACAATCAGGCTGTGGAAGAGCATACCAGCTGAAATAAGGCATAGCAGTAGTCTTGACTCATTTAAAAACTGCCTAGACTACATTACACTAAAACCTCCCTCATCCGAGAAGTTTTAAATAAACATATGCCACAAGGCAGGCTCATTATTTATCTATTGAAGGTTTAAGGGCCCCACGACACACAAGGGTCACAGAGGAACCCAGAGGAAAACAAGATGATAGATTAGTTAAAAAGTTAAAAGAGGGAACACATCAAACAACAAACAGCAGAGAGATAATTTACACTAAAAAATAAATTTCCCTTAAAACACATATCGACGCCACTGAGAGATGATTTACAATTACAAAAAATATCATCTCTCCTTACAAAAATAACCAATGGCCATCACTCATAACAGCATAATGGTTCAGGAAGACCCAGGATCTTTCAACCTCCTTTGTGCACTAATGTACTCAGCACTTGTGACCCTGCAGTCATGTACCAAAAGGCATGAAATAAGGGATGAGCATTGATTTGCAAACAAACCAACAAAAACAGAATATCACAGAAAAGGGGAAAAAGTAAGACGATAGCTTCAGTGTAAAAGAAAAGAAACAGAAGTAGAAGAGCCCACCAGGGACTCCCACCGACAGTCCGCAAGGCAGGCTCTGGACTGGAACCCACAATGGACAGATGTCAGTTTCTCACACTTGAAATTGACTGGGAGGGTAAGTAGCTTATTGAGAGAGAGAGAGAGAGAGAGAGAGAGAGGGAGGGAGGGAGGGAGCGTAATAGTGATAATTTGAAACAAACAAGAAAATGATGACGGACAAAGGTTGCATATTTATGCATGTTTATGTATATGTGTGTGTGTGTGTGTGTGTGTGTGTGTTTGGTGATGGTATCAACTCAGTGGATTCTGAGCCCTCCATGATATTATATTATATTATATCATTCATTTATTACTGATGTCAGAGATCTAAAAAATTAAAAGTGAATTGCCTGTAAAGGACAATAAAGATTATTATTATTATAAATCGATCAAAAATCATTTTAAGCTCTGTCTTCAAGGGATAATTTTCTCCTCACCTCAAAAACAAAAAAACAAAACAACATTCCAAGGGAGTTTAAAAAAGCAGAATCAACCAGTAATAAATTAAGTCTTTTATTTTCAAGCTGTCCACATTCATGATTATGTACTTTGTTATTTTTGTTCATTAATAAATAATATCTAACAAAAAACATTTTCCTGTGATCGCTGAAAACTGGTAACTCAGTGCTAACACAAAAAGTGGCATGAAGTATGCCAGATAAAGCTCACAAGACTAAATTATTGTGGCAAGAATTTAAAGAAAGCAAAAAAGTATTAAAACAGAAGGATTGGTTGTTTTAGTAAAAAGAGAAGTTGATAAAAAAAATCAACAGGGTTAGTTTTCGTGGGTTTACTGTGAAGAAAAATGGAAACTACATTTAACAATAAGCTCATTCTATTGCACATATGGGGGAAAATGAAACCATGAATTTCTTGAAAGCTTCCTTAGGTATCAAATTGCAACTGCATGTGCTAATTTTGTGGTTTTATGATATGTTGTGTTCAGCTGTTCAGTGAGCATCCTTCTTTATTGAAAATAAAAAAATACATTGCAGCCAGATGCACAATTAGAGGGTTGCTATTGAGGTGTAATGGGAATTCTTTTATACAAAGCAAATTAAAAATAAACAACAAAAGTATTTAAAAAATTCAAAGTGAAACATCAAAGCAATACAGAAAATTATCTCTGCAGCCAACAACTATGTGTTCTTCATGAACAACAGGAGATGAAAAAACTTCCCCTGGAAGATGTGTACTAGCAACTACACTGCCATTGAAAGAATCTAGAACATATAGACTGCCATTCATACTGGCAAATACAACTAGAGATTTTTTGGCCTTCTTCTCCTTTAAGTTTTCAATATTTGAGGTAGAATTACACCTTTTTTGTGCTACGTAGAACAGGAAAGGGGTGGAGAAAATGGGGCTTGCTGCGTCAAACCTCCACACAAGCTGTCCTGTTGAAGTCAGGTAGTAAAATGAGTTGTCATGGCATCCAAAGAAGACAAAGCCATCCTGTGAAACAGGAGATGAGAAAATAGGCCCCTGGGTCTGGAAGGTCCACAGCTGTAAAGAGAAATAGTGTTTAAGTATCAGTATTCATATTACATTGAAACTATGGTCTGGTTTTGTGCATTGATTGGAAGGCTGAATTCAATAGTAAAATGTAACAGCAGATGATTCTCAATTTGAACTTGAGACTTAGTTCTTAATCTGTGTGAATTTATCCCCACTGGCTATTGCTTTGACCAAAAGAAGAGCTTGAGATAACAGCATTACTTAGCACAACAGAATAACCCATAGATTCTGAAGTGTTGTAGCTTGTGAAATATGTACCTTCCATTTTCTTTTCTCTCTTTATGAAAAAAAAAAAAAGCCTGAAAAGTGAGCTGATAAGTAGAGGGTTTTAGAAATAGGAAGCAACAAGGTGTGTCCTTCCTTTAGTACAGTGGAAGAAAATGTTTAATGACAATGGAAATAACAAGACCTCAAGAAAAATAAGAGATAAGAAAATCCCTGATTTTTTCCTATTCCTGGAATAAAGACATTTAAAAATCAGAACATTGGGAATAGCGAGAGATTTTTGTAGGCAACACGCTCATTCAACAGCATCCTTCCATTATTATCCTCCTAATTCTACCTTTGATGGGACTGACTAAGGAAAACTCTTCTGGTCACTGTGCATTCGTGTAAATCAAGAGGGTAGCAAAGTACAAAGGGAGAACACTGAAGAGACACTTGACGGGGTAAGAACTGGTACATGGAGGGGGACGGACGGGGGTGGGATCTTTGACTTAGACAAGCAGAACATACAGCTCACTTAACAGCTGCTGTATGATGCTCCGGGATGTGTAAGAGTGTGTGCCTTTATTCCAATGAATAGACAAAACACACTCCAACAGCGTTCATGGGACTTCGTTGGCCCAGGCAGGAAAAAAACTCACACTTTTCCCACTATTTAGTTTGACATCTAGCTGACAGTGCTAACATGCCCATAACAACAATAATAATATCCATTGGAAATGATCAGAAATTATACTTTGCAGTATGCCTACTCAGATACAACATGTATCTAAAGACACAACAGGCCAAAAAACAGAAGTCAAGGGAAATAGGTAAGATGACAGGTAACTAAAGGGAGAAGGATATGAAGAATAGAGGAGCTAGCACTGGAAATTGATGAAAATAAACAGAAAATAGTATAGGCACAGTGCCCAGGTGAGTCAAAGCCATAGAAAGAAAAGAAAAAAATGGGAAGTTGTCAGAGGAGTAAATCAAACTCAAGACCAGCTATGGCACCCATTTGCCTGGCCCCTTCCAGGACAGCAGGCCTACCAACTGAGCCATCTGCCACTCCAGAAAAAGTGGTTTCAAGCTCAGCGATATATCTGTGTTGCTGATAGTGATTTCTGCTGAAAAAACCCAGGAGCAATTCACTCCGATCAAACATAAACAAACAAACACTGTTTTGTTTGTCCCTTCTCTCAAGGTGACACAGTAAACACAAACAAACACAGAAAGAAAACTGACTCCTGGGGGGTATGCTCCAAAATGATGTGCCTATAAGCATATCGCTTTGACCCACCTCGGCACAGTGCCTATACTATTTTCTGTTTATTTTAAAGGGAGAAGGTAGACACGGTGATGCTTTTATAGTGATTACAAACCATTTACATTTACTCTTTTTAGCAGGTATAGATGTCTTCTGTCATGTGACACAAATACCTCTGCAAAGGCAAAGCTGAGAGAACAGTATCGTGGTATCTTACTTATTGATGGCCTTTTCATTTAATAATTTTTGTTGTTCTTTTTTTTCTGTCTGTTGTCAGCACTGTTCTTGTATACATTTACCTCCATTATAATTATCAATTTCTAGTAATAGCCCTTTCTCTACTCTTCGATCCATCTAAAAAACTATCATAGCGTAGTTTGCTTAAAAATATATGCACTCGGGAATAACAAGACCTCTGGAATAACGAGACATTTGGTCTGGAACAGAGCCTCTCGCTATAACTAAGTTGTCTGTACAATATGCTTGAACAGTGAATTATGTTTTCCTTGCCAAGCACAGGTATTCACAATAACTAATTCACCTTTCAAGGGTTTGAATTAAAAAAAATATTGTCTTCAGGAGGTTTTGAACACCCACACTCAATAAAAGGACATTGTTCAGACAATGAATATTTGCATGGAGTGGCTCACAGATCAAATGATCACCCAAGAAAGGAGAAGAAATCAAAGGTGATAGTTCTTTCTTTCAACCAAAACTAGACCTATTCTTTTTATGATAATATTCCCTGTTTAGATAACAATAAAAAATGAAGAGTTGTTGTGACAGAAAATATGGCTGATTGCTAAAATGGCATACTAAAAGGGGTGTCAAACAAAAGCTAAAAAATTAAATTGAAAATCACAATAACTCACAATGTGTCCACCACCATTTACACAGTACAACTCGCCATCCACACAGCCAATCAGAAAATATGGCTGATTGCTAAAATGGCATACTAAAAGGGGTGTCAAACAAAAGCTAAAAAATTAAATTGAAAATC
>JBCIKM010426910.1:0-10577 GCA_039654465.1 Melibe viridis
TAGTAGTAGTAGTAGTAGTAGTAGTAGTAGTAGTAGTAGTAGTAGTAGTAGTAGTAGTAGTAGTAGTAGTAGTAGCATGAGCAGCAGCAGCAGCAGCTGATTGTTTGTTGAAACGAACTTTCAAGTATTTTTGTTGTTATTTTGTTCAAACAAGAACCCCAGATCGACACAGAACTCTGAGCAACAAAGTACGAGGACCCTCCTGCTCCTTTAGGAACTCGCAAACATGGACAAACATCAGTGCATGCTTACTCCGTGTCTTGCCTTGCCAACTGGATAGATGTAGAATTTAAAGGACTGTTTATTATTCCTGCCGCTGGCAGAGGGTTTTTCATATCATTCTGTAGGTTTATTCAACAAATGTCATTAATGTGGAAACAAAGGCGTATTGATTGCCTGGCGTGGGGTCGCTATGTATCAAGAAATGTTATACGACAGGCAATTACTATGACTGATCCGATACTTTCAAAGGTCTAAAACTCACGATGCCATTGCACCGTTGCACGCCAATAACACATCATGTTTAAAACGCAATTGTTTCGTTTTGTGTTGTTTTGTTTTGCGTTTTTGTTTTTTAGATCGCAATATTTTGAGTTCATATCTGCTGTGCGTCCGTCTTATTATAGTAATATTTCTACTGAAGCGTACACGTCATCAGGTTCGCGCTTTGTGATAAAACCTCTGGCAGTCATAGCCACCGACGGTGGCGTGCACGAGTGATTTTTGGAAGCAACTGAACAGCGATTTTTACCCACCGATTGAATTTTGAAAGCGATTTACCCACCGAGTGATAAGAGTTGGCTTCTGAAGAACAAACCCTTCTGCCTTCTCGCAAAACCTACCACGCCACCACAATGCAAGATATTTTTCTCATTTTCCTAGAGGGAAACTACAGACTCCAATTTGACGACCCATTAGAGGGATGCAGCTCTTGGTTTATTGACGCAGAAAGGGCAGATCGTTACATTGATGAAATGCTACTGGCAGAGCTTTATAAGATGTCGCCACTGGACCAAGACGAAACCGACACGTCAGGTTCGACTGCCTGGGAAGGGGTGACAAGTACTGAACCGTCTAGCCCGCGACCGTCGTGTCCTGCCCCTGACCCGAAGATCAAGAAGCCACGGGAATCGGTCGCGAAAAGGATGCGACGATGGTTCAAGAACTGTCTCAAGTGTTGTTGTTGCCTTGGTGACAAGAAACCACGCCTGGTCCGTGATACCTTGAGAGGTGTCAAGTCCTTGGAGGAAGACGTCCAGTATGACATCATGCCAGAAATTGATATGTACATTGCTTGCAATGTTTAATGATTTTTTCATCCCTTTAATGTTCAATGTTCTTCATCTGTTTAATAAACAAACAAAACAAAACAAACAAACAAAACAAACAAAAGCCAAACAAAAAAATTCATTATTCAATGACTTTTCATACCTATCATGTTCGGTGTTCTTCATCTGTTGAATAAAAAACAAAAAAACAAGACAAAACCAAAAAACAAAAACAACAAATAAAAAAAAGAAGAAAAAAAGAAAACAAAAAACAACAAATTTTTTATTGTTCAATGACTTTTCATCACTATCATGTTCAATGTTTTTCAAAACTTCAATAAAAAAAAATAAAAAAAAATTAAAAACATCAGAAAAAAACAAAATTTCACGTTCAATGACTTTTCATCACTTTCATGTTCTATGTTCTTCATATGTTCAATAAAAAACCCCAACAAATTCCAACAAAACAAACAAATTCAAAAAATATATATATTTAAAAAACATAAAAGATTTTCATTGTTCAATGACTTTTCATCCCTTTCATGTTTTATGTTCTTCATATGCTAAATAAAGAAAAAGAAAAAAAAATCAAAATAAAAAAAAGAAAAAAGAAAATTATACATAAAACAAAATAATTGTTCAATGACTTTTCATCCCTTTTATGTTCTATTTTCTTTTTATGTTCAATACAAAAAATAAAAACGAAAAAAAAAAACCCAAACAAAAAAACAATTTCATTGTTCAATGACTTTTTATCCCATTTATGTTCTATGTTCTTCATATACTTACTTACTTAAGGTTACTTAGGTTGATTTCCGACACAGGCCTTTATGGTGCCTCTTCGTCGGACTCTGTTCCCTGGTAGACTGCAACGTAGCCGTTCTCTGTGATTTTAGCCTTAAAGTCGTCATAAAGGAGGTCTTGGTCTGACCAGTGCTTATCTAGCCTAGTTTTGAAAGTGTCCACACTTTTTGATGTTACAAAATAGGCTGGCAGACTGTTCCAAGTATCAACAACTCTTAACGCGAACGACTTTTTTTTTTCTCAACGAAGTTCTAGCTTGTTGGGGTAGAGCTTGAAAGGGTGCCCTCTTGTTACGGTTCTTGGAGCCACATCTATCCACAATTTTAGACAGCTGCATGCGTACTCGTCAAAGATCCCTCTCACATTTTAAACGTCTCTATCATGTCCCCTTTTATCCTCCTATAGCTCAAGGTTGGTAGATTTAGCTTCCGGAGTCTTTCGGGATATGAAAAGTCCTTCATCCCTGTGTTTGGTGGCGATTCTTTGAACTCCCTCTATCTGCTCTACCAGTTTCATGCTCATAGGGGACCAGACAGAGATTGCATAGTCAAGATGAGTCCTTACAAGTGACTTGTACAACGGTATGACGTTTTTTACATTTATGTTCAATAAAAAAAAGAAAAAAAAAGAAGAAAAAAAACAAACAAAAAATGTTTCATTATTCAATTGCTTTTCATCCCTTTCATGTTCTGTTCTTCAAATGTTCCTTTTAAAACATTCAAATTTTAAAAAAATGAAAAAAACATTTCATTGTTTAATGACTTTTCATCCCTTTCATCTTTTATGTTCTTCAAATGTTCAATAAAAAAAACAAAAAAAACCACAAAAACAAACAAATTTCATTGTTCAATGACTTTTCATTCCTTTCATGTTCTATGTTCTTCATTCAATGAAAGTAAAAGAAAAATCAAGACAAGTTTACTTGATCTTTAGTCCCTACGGAAGCTCACATACTCCTACCACGGTATTTTATTCTCGAAAAAATAATATATGGACTTAAATAACGCCGATCCATGGTGATGACCATGCTCTAAGCACTCTACAACACCATATCCTGGCAGGAGACAACGAACATATAACACATATCATTACTAAGACGATTCAAGCTGCTTCTTAGGCGCGTTACAACTTCTTGGACAGGGAGACAAGGTTGCCTTTAAAAAGATCCGGTAATATCTACAGGTGTACAAACAAGACCCCACCACCCCTCCTCTGCCTGTACAAAACACCCTTACAACAGGTATTTGTTGTATTATCAGTGGCGAGCACTTAGCCAAACGGGGTCAGTTATTAAAATATGGAATACTGCCATCCATTACTTGTTGAGCAATGATGATAACAATGAACACAAGAGACGCATCGAGGCAAAAAAAAACAAAAAACAACAAAAAATAAAAAAATGGACTATCAAATTATTCAGTGCGTCGCCTGCTTACCTCGTTGTTGTTGGCAACGTGTCTTATTATTGTTGTTATTGTTGTTGTTGTTGTTGTTGCTATTGATGTTGTTATTGTTTATGTTGTTGATATTGTTGTTGTTGTTCTTGTTTCTGTTGTTGCTGTTTATCATTTTTTTTTCTTTGGGGAAGGGGTTGTTTTATTATGTGTTTGTTTGTTTTGCTTTGTTTTGCTTTGTTTTGCTTTGTTTTGCTTTGCGTTGCTTTACTTTCCTTTCCTTCGGTTGGTTTGCTTTGACTTGGTTTGGTTTGATTGGTTTGATTTGGTTTGATTGGTTTGCTTTGGTTTGGTTTGGTTTGATTTGGTTTGATTTGATTAGTTTACTTTGCTTTGGGTTAGTTTGATTAGTTTGCTTTTTTTCCTTTGGTTTGATTGGTTTGCTTTGCTTTGCTTTGGTTTGATTTGATTGGTTTACTTTGCTTTGGGTTAGTTTGATTGGTTTGCTTTGCTTTGGTTTGGTTTGATTGGTTTGCTTTGGTTTGGTTTGGTTTGATTGGTTTACTTTGCTTTGGTTTAGTTTGATTGGTTTGCTTTGCTTTGGTTTGGTTTGGTTTGGTTTGATTAGCTTACTTTGCTTTGGTTTGGTTTTCTTTGGTTTGCTTTGCTTTGGTTTGGTTCAATTGGTTTACTTTGGTTTGGTTTTCTTCGGTTTGCTTTGCTTTGGTTTGGTTTGACTGGTTTGATTGGTTTCGTTTGGTTTGGTTTTGACTAGTGTGGTTTGGTTAGGTTTGCTTTGCTTTGCTTTGCTTTGGTTTGCTTTGCTTTGGTTTGATATGGTTTGCTTTGATTTGGTTGCCATCGTGGTTTGCCCAGAACGCCAGCATGGGGGATTAAAGATGACGTCGGCTGTAAGCTCGATGGATAATCTAATCCCTCCCTGCATGGATATCTTGGCCGTCGCACGTCCATGTTCGAAGGCAGACATGATACTATATATATATATATATATATATATAAATATATATATATATAAATTTAGCAACTGCAGACAGTACTGTTTCGTGCTTATTAACACTAATCAAAGCAGCATAGCTGAGTTCCCGAAAAGTCAGGGGGAGCAACGAGGCAAACAGAAAGAACTCTAGCCCTGGGGTGGCGGATGGCTCAGTTGGTAGGCCCGCTGTTCTGGCAGTGACTTGGCGAATCAGTGCCGTTCCAGGTCCTGGGTTCAATTCCCTCCACCGACGTCTTCCTGTTTTGTTTGTTTTCCCTTTCTCTCTATGGCTTTGACTCACCTCGGCACTGTGTCTATACTATTTGCTATTCATTTTCATCTATTCCCAGTGCCTGCTCCTCTTTTCTTCATTTGCTTTTACGTACAAAAAAACCCCCAAACCATCCAAAATAAACAGTCAAACAAAAAAAACAACAAAAAAAAAACCACGCCTTAGACAAAAAGAAACAAACAAAACAGAATTAAAAAAAAAACGCAAACAAAACAAAATTTGAACAACCACAACAAAATCCCGACACTAACGTGAACAAAAACAGCAATAACAACAACAACAACAACAACAACAACAAAAACAACAACAACAAACAAAAACAAAGCTGAAAGAAAAAAAAAATCTCGGTGCACAGTTTTGACCCGCAAACCCAAGTGACGACAATAAACTAACGCACAAGAGACACACGATACTTTGCAGCGACTTCACTTCCACGAGGGTTTGTCACAACTCTCCTGCAGTCTCTGTCTTACTCATTCTGTCTTGTGACATTTCCGCAATTAATAAGACGTTAAAACAAAAAGAATTGTCAAATTGAGAATCAAATTTAACACATTGATCCAAAGACTGCACTAAAGCAGATCACCCGATTGTTTCGCCAACCACATGCAACAACTCGACACTGTTGATCACGCGAATAGTTTATATTTAGCAAATTAGTGATACGCAAGTGAAGAGAATTGGCTGAAATAGTGTTGTTTGTATTGAGTTTTTCGTTGATGCTACTGTGTTGTTGTTTTTTTCGTGCTGTTTTTGTTTGCTTGTTTGTTTTGTTTTAGTCTGTCATTTTTTTGTTATTTTCTTTGTTTGTTTGCTTTTTTCTTCTCAAGAAAGTACGAACTTACTGATAGAAAGCGGACAGGTAGCGGGTGTCCATGGTGGGCGTTTCGACTTCTGTGTCTTATGAGTTTTACACTGAAGCTATTGTCTTACCTTTTCCCCTTTTATGTGATGTCCTGTTTTGTGTTGTCTTGTTTGCAACTCAGTGGTGATCCCTTATTTCATGCCTTTTGGTACATGAATGCAGGGTAACAAGTTGATTTTTGTTACACAAATGGGGTTTAAAGATCCTAGGTTATCCTGCACCATAATTATGTTATGTGTGATGGCCATTGTTGGTTTTTTTGTTTTGAGAGATGATTTATTTTATCATTGTAAATCATCTCTTTGTGGTGGCAAAATGTGTTTGTGAGATTATATTAATTTTTTTTTTTGGTCAGGTTAAATAATCTTTCTTTTTTTGTGTTTTTGCTGTTCTCTCCTTTAACTAATTCTGACTAATTATCATCTTACCTTCCTTAGGGCTCCTCTATGAACCTCGTTTGTTGTGGGGGCCCTCATGGCTAAAGCTGCCAAACTGATAGAAAAGGAGGGTAGCAGATGGCCTTCTTGCTGGAGTGACTTGACAGTTATAGGTGAAAAGGGCAACAATATTAACACAAGATCAATAATGTCATAACCGTCTCAGTATAAACTTCGAAACGACTTCCTTAAAAGGGCTGAACTCGAGGTTTCATGTATTTTTCAAATTGCAAGAATTTTCGGAGAAATTACTACTATCGTTATGGTTATAACAAAAGGAAAATCAAGAAATAATTATAACTAACAAAAAGCCTAACAAACACACACACACACACACACATACACAAACACACACACACACGCACATACACACGCACACACACATACGTGCACACACACAGAAATGCACACTCACAAGCGCGCGCACAAAAGACACAAAAACTACTAATGACGACTTCGTCATCTATGAGATAATTTACCCTTATTGTCTGATTGTAGATTTGCTGCAATTACTTATATTTTTCTGATTTAATAATTAACGTTAGGCATTTGAAGACTAAGGAATGACACGCCTTTCAGGTCTTATGCTTATGGTAAATGACGGCAAAAAGGTACTCTGGAGCGTCATTATCGTGGCAATGAAAGAAGTGAATGTTGGACGACCAATTTGAAACTCAACCAAAGGTTAAAAGCAATGATAACCGTAAAACCTATAACATAACATAACATAACATAACATAACATAGCATAACATAACATAACATAACATTACATAACATAACATAATAATATAACCTAACATAATAATATAACATAACATAACCCAAAATAACACAACATAACACAGCATAACATTACATAACACAACATAACAGAACATAACATAACATAACATAACACAACATAACATAACAAAACATAACATAACGAAACACAACATAACATAACATAAAACAATAACATTCCAATACAAGTTAAGGCCTTGGTTGGCACTGGCCCTTAAGTAATTCCCCTGTTATCATGAACCACCAGTTTGAACCGTGCAAGATGCTTCAAACCGTCAAATGGCATGAATAGAAAACTGAAATCGCAGGCATTCCAGTATGAACATAATGAAAACAGGATTTGGAATACGTGCTATAGTCAATTCCAGATACTACTTGTCGAAGTAATAACCCAGAATAGAGGAGAGTAGTTCATTGGCTGCATTCTTACAGTTCATTCATAGATTCATAGTTTCAGAAAACCCTTTGTCGCTAGGCAACCGTTGAAAATAATTCGTTGGAAAATGTGCATGATGCCAACAGTTTGCCGTGAGGGTCAACTCTTAATTTTTCACCATAATTCGTAATGTTGTTTGTTCGTTATTTTGCTTCATTGTAACTTGAAACAAACGACATCACTTGCCTTGATAAACTATTTGATTTTTTTAAACTGCATCAACACCGTGTTCGTGACGCTCTGAGCCCCGCCAAAATATGAAATCCTAACGAAATTTGAGTGAGTTGATGCGCAGACTCAGAGATACTGTATGCAAACAAATGGACAGCTTCATTTTCACATTCTTAACGTGTAAAGAAATACACGAAAAAAGACGCTGTCAAACATTTTTGTAAAGTGGTCTTTTATTTTGAAATTGATTCAAACACAAAAATGGTGGCTCTCGGAAGTATTGGTTTGTTATTCTCCTTCTTCTCTAGAGCGGCAAAGAGAGAAATGCTTTATAAATAAAAGAATGAGCTGCCCATTAAAGAGAACAAAGTATGTGCTGGGACTGTCACACACTTGTGTCAAGAGATTCATGGCCAATGGAATCAAGCACAATACCAGAGCCGCTTCCCCCCTCCCCCCTCTCCACAATAAATGAATAAATAAATAAATAGATAAATAAACGAATGTATTGATAGATATATAAATAAATAAATAAATAAATGAATAAACTAATTAATAAATGAATAATAAATTAATAAATAAATAAATAAGGATATAAAGGATAAAGAAATAAAGAAATAAAGACATAAAGAAATAAAGAAATAAAAAGGACAAGAAAAAATAGAAAAGCAATGCCCTGCTTAAAAGAAAATAAAACAAACCCGTGAATTACTTAACTTTTGTATTAACAAAATGCATAACATTACATAAGTTCTATAATTTATCAATAAGAAGTGAGTCGGGTCAAACACTGTGAATGACTTTTTTAAAAATCAAACAAAAAGAAAAGATAATAAACAAACGTTAATAAAAATAATAATAATGATGATAATAATAATAAAAATAATGATAATAATGATAATAATAATAACAATAATAATAACAATAATAATAATGATAATGATCATAATAATAATAATAATAATAATAATAATAATAATAATAATAAAACATAATAAAACATAATAATAATATAATAATAATAATAATAATGATAATAATGATAATAATAATAATAATAATAATAATAATAATAATAATAATAATAACAATAATAATAATGATAATGATGATGATGATGATGATAGTGATGATGATGATGATGATGATGATGATAAGAACTGGGTGTGTGGTTTGACCAAAGCTTGTGCTTTGATCAACACATAAACACGTGTATCAATAAAGCGACTAGCCTTATCGGTATCATTTATAGAAGCTTTTCTAACTTATATAGTTGCACTTTTTGTTACTTTGTACAAATCCATGATTCGCACTGTACTTGAATATGGAAATTGCATATGGCATCCTCTTCACAAAAGACAGTATATTATTGTTGAAAACGTTCAAAGACGTGCTACCAGGCTGGTACCTAGTATTACTCACTTACCCTATGTGGGTAGGTTGAAGAGTCTTCATCTGCCATCACTAAAATACAGACGCATTAGGGGAGATCTTGTTCATTTGTATGAGATTGTTCACAATAAATATGACATTGACTATAATTATTTTTTTTAAATATTCCCAAGTTACATCAACAAGACGTGCAAAATTCAAGATTTATATTGAATGCTGCAATAGTAACATAAGGCAAATTTCATTTATCTTTAGAACGGCTAAAACCTGGAATTGCCTGACGGATGAAACAAAAAGTAGTTTATCAATGAACAGCTTTAAGAATGCCATAGCCAAGGAACTCTTTGCCAAAATTTACGATGTTGACGAATAGCGTGACACCAAGACAATGTTATGTATATAATTTATAGATATGGATCGCTTTTAGAATTTGTATTTTTTTAAATAGATATTGTCCCAATATTCCTCATGATATCTATGTGAGAATAACTACTGATGTGAGAATAACTACTGTATTGAGTTAAAATGTTTGGTTGTATATTTTGCAGCTAAGTATATATATATATATATATATATTTCTCATTTAATAATTACCACAGGGCATTTGAAGACTAAGTTCTACCTCGCCCTTAACTTCTTATGTTATGTTTTGTTATGATGATGATGATGATGAGGATAATAATATTAATAATAATAATAATAATAATAATAATAATAATATTAATAATGATATTAATAAAAATAATAATAATAATAAAAACAATAATAATTTATCCAGCCGAATCAAATAAAAACAATGTCAAAACAATAAAAACGTACTACTCAGGCAATGGAGAAAACAAGAAATTAATCGGCTTTTTCTTAAAAAAAAAACATTTGTTTTCTTCTAATCTGAAATTGGAGGGAAGAGTATTCCAAGTTTTAGGCGCCAAAATGCAATTTCAAAACTTATGGATTATGAACTCAAGCGAATGACTTGTGAGTGGTTGAGACAGGCAAGGCGGCGAGAACTGTAGGCAACGATCCGCGCTGGCTGAGCGAAGAAGTGACGAGCGAAGCGCCATTGGCAATAATTATAAAAAAAATACCAGTTTGGTGTTTTTCATTTGAATAAATATTAACAAGGTCAAAACATCACACCACTATTGCTTATTGTGATTGTTAGATCTTCATTTTAACATGTCTGTTCATTTGTGTGTGTGTGTGTGTGTGTGTGTGTGTGTGTGTGTGTGTGTTTGTGTGTGTATGTGTGTGTTTGTGTGTGTTTGTGTAATTATGAAATAATATTTGGTTTAAATTATAATGAATGCATATTGTTATGTTACGAAAATATTAAATAACCCAAGTAGTACACGAGATAAAAGATTGTAGGAGACATTTTAAAAATTTCCAGCTCTTTAAAGTTTTGCGCTTTTCTGTATTTCCAATATAAAGTGTATGAAAGATTAACCACGCTTGTTTATTTCAGCGCTAAATACAATAAGTATAGAGACAGTATGAATATAATTTATATTCCATTTTATAATAGCAGCTTCCTAGCCCTGGCGCCAAACCAGAATCATAAAGACAGGTAAACAAACACCCCGACCATCTGGCTAAGGCACCAATTTACCACTATTTGTGATTGTAGTTTTTTGTTGTTGCTCCTGCTATTGCATTTACTATTACTACTACTACTACTACTACTACTACTACTACTACTACTACTACTACTACTACTACTACTACTACTAATA
>JBCIKM010427018.1:0-10576 GCA_039654465.1 Melibe viridis
AGAGAGAGAGAGAGAGAGAGAGAGAGAGAGAGAGAGAGAGAGAGAGAGAGAGAGAGAGAGAGAGACAGACAGAGAGACAGAGAGACAGAGAGAGAGAATGCATTTGAAAGAAATACGGTGTAACAGTTTGAAAGAAAACTCTTGTTGTGATGAAGATTGACAGTACATACAACATGTTGTAATCCAAGGATCTGCTTCATCATCATTGTGACGATTTTGTAGAAGTGATTGAAATATCAAATAAAATACAGTTAATCACTCGGCTTTGGTTAAGATTTTGTTTCTTGGCTAAAAATATTGTTTGTTTGTTCATTGGAGGTTTTAGGGACTCCCATCAACCGCCCGCCGTCGCCGTTGGAGGGCTTTCACCTCCCACTGGAGCGCAAGGGACCTACTCATATTCCCCGGGTTCCCACAAGGGTGGGGGTGGGGGTGGGGGGGGGGGTGCCCCCAGGTTAGTGAATATTATGTGCCATAGAAACATAGATGAAACAAACAAGTTACAATCAATTCAATAAATTCATCAATCGATACATAGATAATTAATCGTTTATTATTGATTAAAACAGTAATACTCAGTCTCACAAAGTCAGTCCACATAATTGAAGAAGAAAAAAAAAAACTGTGATAATTGCAGAATAACAAGCCTACATAGAGTATTCTATTCAATTCCTCTTTTGCAAGGACAATACTTTATATACTGTATACACTGTCTATACTTTATATACTGTATACTGTATAGTGCATATACACACAAATGGGATCCATTATTCAATAAAATAAAAAGAAATAAAAATATGTGGTCTTTTACACATTTACTTATAATAGTAATAGTTCACTCCTAGTGTGAACTTTCTTTCATGCCATTCTAACTTGATTTACATCAGAAAAAAAGACAAAAAAAACATTGACAATTTGCTGTGTATGTGAAAGTATGTGTGCAAGTTTGTTTGCTTGTTTATTGGAGGTTTTAGGACCCCACAACACACGACACAGAGAAGCCCAGAGGAAAGTAAGATGATAGAATAAGTTCAAAGAGGGAACAGATCAAACCATAAACAGCAGAGAGATGATTTACACTACAAATTAGGCATCATCTCTCCAAACACATATCGACACCACGGAGAGATGATTTACAATGACAAAAAATATCATCTCTCATTACAAAAATAAGCAATGGCCATCAACCATAGAAGCATTATCGGCCAGAAAGACCCTGGATCTTTAAACCCCCTTTGTGTACATGGTACTCAGTAATTTAACTTGTGACCCTGGAGTTACGTACCAAAAGGCGTTAAAAAAGAGATGAGCATTGAGACCCAAACAAGAAGACAACAAAAACAAAACGCAAAAGAAAAGGGGAAAAAGTATGTGATATTTGTTTGTTAGTTTACTGGAGGTTTCAGGGCCCCACGACACACGAGGGTCATAGAGGAGCCTAGAGGAAAGTAAGATGATAGAATTAGTTAAAAGAGGGAACAGATCAAACCACAAACAGCAGAGAGATGATTTAGACTAAAAAATAAACATCTCTCAAAACACATATCGACACCACAGAGAGATGGTTTCAATGGCATCACATATAACAGTATTTGGGTCCTTGAAGACGTGTAGAATTGTGATTGCATCATTGTTAGCGTTTAGAGCCTGTGATTGTAACGAGGATTTAATACATAAGTGTGCAACATTAAGAGAGAAAAAAAGGCCATAATATTGTGCATTATGTGCTAGTCAAGGACAATATGGTATGTCATCCCTGGAGCTCTGTAGAAACATACACATCATTTTGAACATCCATTCCACATAAAAGAATGGCAGGTATTTTGATGAAGAGAACAAAAAAAATGTTGGGGCTATATATTATTAGTAATAAAACCCCTTGCCTCTGTTTAGGAACATTGATATAGCGATAATCGATCAGATATTTAATATAGCTATTGCCTGTATCCTAACCTTCTGCATTAAAATACTTGTACTAAAGTCTATACTGATACTGGAGTATTCACTAGATTATCACAGCCCAAATCAACTTCCTGTTTGAATCAAAACAGCAATATTGGGATTGCTGAGATTTGACAAGCTGTTTTAGATAAAGAATTAAGCGGCTTTAAGTACTCTTGTATTATCAGTTAAAATTTAATAAAACAGCTGCACCACTTATGACAGGCCCAAGCTTGGATAAACTACAAAGGGAAAGTGACAATCAAAAGCACTGTTTTACATCAATACAATGAAAAATACAGATTCTAACGAGGTTGGGACGTGCATTGTCGTTATCACAGGCACTGGTACGCATATCCCATCATTCCATTCACCGAACTCTTACCACACCACACCACACCAGACCACACCACATCACACCAGACCACACCACACCACACTACACCACACCACACCAGACCACACCACACCACACCACACCAGACCACACCACACCACACCACACCACACCAGACCACACCAGATCACACCAGACCACACCACACCAGACCACACCACACCACACCACACCACACCAGACCACACCACACCAGACCACACCACACCACACCAGACCACACCAGACCACACCAGATCACACCACACCACACCAGACCACACCACACCAGATCACACCACACCACACCACATCACACCACACCAGACAACATCACACCACACCAGACAACATCACACCACACCAGATCACACCACACCAGACCACATCACACCACACCACACCACACCAGACCAGATCACACCACACCAGACCACATCACACCACACCAGACCAGATCACACCACACCACACCAGACCAGATCACACCACACCAGACCACATCACACCACACCAGATCACACCACACCAGACAACATCACACCACACCAGACAACATCACACCACACCAGATCACACCACACCAGACAACATCACACCACACCAGATCACACCACACCACACCACACCAGACCAGATCACACCACACCAGATCACACCACACCAGACCACATCACACCAGATCACACCACACCACACCAGACCACACCACACCAGATCACACCACACCAGACCACACCACACCACACTAGATCACACCACACCACACCACACCACACCAGATCACACCACACCAGACCACATCACACCACACCAGACCACATCACACCACACCAGACCACATCACACCAGACCACATCACACCACACCAGATCACACCACACCACACCACACCACACCACACCAGACCACATCACACCACACCACACCAGACCACACCACACTACACCGCACCACACCACACCACACCGCATCACACTACACCGCACCACATCACACTACACCGCACCACACCACACCACACCACACTACACCACACCACACCACATCACACTACACCGCACCACACCAGACCACACCAGACCACACTACACCACACCACACCACACCAGACCAGACCACATCACACTACACCAGACCACACCACACCATACCAGATCACACCACACCAGACCAGACCACACCACACCACACTACACCACATCACACTACACCACACCAGACCACACCACACCACACCACATCACACTACACCACACCACACCACACTACACCACACCACACCACATCACACACCACACCAGACCACACCACACCACATTACACCACACCACACCCACCCTTTCCACCATCTTGAAAACATCAGAATTACGACACCCCTGGATAACAAAATAAAAGTTATTGTCCGGCCCTGGGCGTTGTCCCTATCCAGAGGTTTGACTTGAATAATACCCGTACTATTGGTATTTATAAAGCCTCATATTATAGAAGCACACCCACTACTTGCCTGCAAGTGGCACATAATGTTTGAAAAAAAAAAAAAATCCCTGACTGACCTTAAAGTTTATTTCCAAAAGATTAAAAGATATTTATGTCCTTATATTAAATACACACAACCAAATAATATGTAGTTGTGGTCTAGTGAGAACTTTGTGTACATACAGCAACCATGAACAAAAAAACAAACAAATTGCAACTTTCATCAACATGACACCACTATGAAGTAAACAAATACCCCTCCTCACTCACAGGCTGGCATCAGTTTTTCTCATTGATTTGGTGATATCGATGTGGATAACTATTAACACAGAATGATGAGGTCTATCATAGCATTCTAATGTCAAAGATAAAATCAACATTTTGGCTGTTGCTGATTTAGTGTTCACTGGTTAAATAATTAAAATAAATAATATGTATTTATAAAATACAAGGACATGAAAAGTACATCCCACTTTCAATACTAAACTGGCCTGAAAACATGTATATGATTGAGATATCCTGTATCTGAATTACAAAAAAAAAAAATAAATCCCACAACATGTGATTTATTTCAAAATATCATACGCAATGACTGGTAATTAAAATATAAAAAAAAACAAATAAACAAATAAACAAACAAAATCACAGATATTTGCAACTGATAATTTTAAATAATTGTACAATTTCAGGATAAAAATTGAGAATATAAGTTCAAATTGTCTTGCTTGTTTAGAATACTGGCATAAAAAAAAAAAAAAAGATAAAGAAAAGCTTCACAGACAAAGTAAATTCCATTTATCCAGCTTGTTGGTTTCTTTGTTGTTGGTTTTAGGACAAGCGTCACAGAGGCGCCCAAAGGGAAAGCAAGATAATAAGTTAGTTAAAAGGACAGAAAGGCCTCATCACGATTATCGAAGCAAATCAAGCTTTCACAATCCTCAATTATATTTGGAGAGAAAAGTAATGTCAAATCAGTCTTTTTATTGTATGGCAGAAAATTTTGGAAGGTAAAATCCAAAATAACCAGGAAATTAGCTTTTTTAAAAAATTTTTCATAACAAATTAATGTCTAAGAAAGAAAAGTTCTAAGAATATTCTGGCTCAACAAACTGAGAGTTAGACACGATAAAACGGCCCGGATGGAGAGACTGCAGTGACATGTTGCCAGAATGATTTGCCTAAAATAACACTTTGCTGGACAACTCATGACAGGAGATGTAGCCATTGGTCTGAAGAAAAAGGTTGATTTTAAAAAAGAAAAAGATAAAAAAAAACTTCCTTTATCATCCATTGGTCAATATATGTATTCTGGGTCTGCCCTATGGGACGACTGGAACAACCCAGCCACGTGGCAGCAGCAGGGCAGCGCCGCAGTGTGGTCAATTCTAGGACGCCAGCAGGAATGGAACCGCTGCTCTTCAGCGTGGGAGACTGACGCCTTACCAACTGCCCCAACGAGTAGAGAAGGTTGCTTGATCTGAAGTGGCATTGATGTCCATGCACAGCTGACAGTGGCAGACAAACACAGACAGCCCTACAGTGAACTATCATGACAAACTAGATTGTATGTAACACTGAATGGGTTGTAGGGCCAAACGACCTTATTTCCCAATGAATGAAGATTGTTATTTTCTTCTCCTTCTTCCTCATTCCTTTCAATGGACATCTATATCCGCATTCCAGTATCAGCGATGAAGTCTACAGTCCTGCCGAGGTCCCCAGCACCGCCAAAGAGTTTTTGGTCTTACGTAGCTGGGATGTGCCACCACTTCCTTCTATGGTCATCATTGCGGGGACAGTCTGTGAGGATGTCTGCTGCTCTTTCATAATCCACTCCACATAGGCAAAAAACGGGGAAATTCTGATTCCCAGTTTTGTACACATGTGTTGCCTCAGTCTATTGTGACCAGTTCGGGGTCTAAATATGGTGACCTGTATGGTGCTTAGTACTGAGGTTTTTTGTTTTTACTTGAGGCAAAATTGGTGTCCATACACAGCTGACAGACAAAAACAGGCGACCGTATGGCTTGACAATGATGACAAACTAAATAACATTGAATGGGGCATAGGACCAAAAGACGTGCCTATCTCTGAAGGTTTTTGTTTTAACCTGAACCATAAACAGTGCCCAAACAGACAGCCCTACGGCTTAGCTATGATGACAAACTATGTATCCAATACTGAATGGGGCATAGGGCCAAAAGACTTGCCTACCAATGAAAATTTTAGCTTTTTGTGTGGTTTTATGACCACTTTTTGCAGTCACTCCCCAAAAGAATGAGCATCTTTCTTTTTGAAAAAAAAAACTGACACAGTTAAAAAGGGGACTGAGCAGGTCATGTTACAAGGGATAATTTTTTTATACTCACATATAAAGGAGAAAAGCCTGGACTCTGTAACAATTTTGTTCTGTCAAGTTGGTTCTTATCATAACCAATAATTATAGAAAAAATTTCATTTGAATTCTGCAAAATATGACATGCTTCATTATTTACTCTCTGAGAACGTGATTATTTTCTCTTTCAAACCAAGTCTAAATGTTTATACATTTCAAAAAGTCTATCAAAGCCAGAGATCTTTAATTTGTTTTTTAATGCATTGAATGGTAATACCTGCAAAAATTATATAAACAAATAATTTTTTTATGAATATAAGTAGCCAGCCTGATATAAGGAACTAAAAACTGACAATGTTTTGATGTAGACTACACACCTGCATCATCAGCACCCGTTTAATATCGTATATAAGATACAACTATTTACAAATCCATGCATTTTAGGTACATTAAGACTTTCAAATCTCATTGAATCAAAACCCGAGGTATTATCTGTGGTCATTACGAGGCATCTTTTGTCACGAATGCACTGCACTAAAACAAATAAAATATATCACATGAAAAAAGATGGACTTCAATGTCATTTTCAATAAAAATCATAAGCAACATTCCAACAATTCATCCACATAAATCTCACACTGGTAGAAAACTTAAAAACATGACCTGTGGTAAACATCAATGGTGACAACACATTAAGTACACTACACTAGCCGTGCTCCACTCTTTGAAGGAACACATCCCTGATTAATTGCAGAACTGGGCACATCTACAATCTGATACGCAGCCTGTTACAGTTTGGACTGGGTACCTTTGAGAAGACCTCGCAAATGCTTGTAATATGAAGGATGAACCTGTTTGAAAAAAACATCATTCGAATGATATTAAGATCAAGCAAAATAATAAAAGAAAAAAAAATAACTTTAAATCCACTACATGCACTTTACAAAAATGCTCATACCTATTCAAGATTTAAACTTAAATCCACGATCCCCATAATTCTATCTCACAAAACAAAGATATCTGCAGCATCATTGATGGGTGGCGAAATGAATGGGAAAATAACACCCCATTAGAATGAGGTAAAATTATTGATGACCCTACTGAACAAATCCCTGACTCAAATCTGGAAAGGAAATATTACTGGGTGGCTGCCAACAGGTTATGCCCCAGACAAGCAAAGACAGCTGCAACAATAGTAAAATGGGGATTTAACCGCTCAGCCACATGTCCCAGATGCCACAATGAACATCAAGATACGATAGACCACGTTGGGCTGCACTAACCTGTCACCCAAGCTGGATGGAGGCTTTAAGACCATTCACAAATTGTGAAGACAAATTATTCAAGACTTGAAACAACAAAGTAATGGCAGGGAGCCATTCTTCAAGACTTGACTAGACGAATTGAATACGTGAACCCAAACCACACTATACTACTACTCATTCTGGTCCTCAGTCGCGTACCTCTGTTTTGTTCATGGGTTCTTCCAGGGCGGACAGGTACATGCGTTCGTAGACGTTGCCATCGTAACAGCCCAGCGCCGAATCAAGGCAGTGGTCATCGATGTCAAAGGCGTCCACTAAGGAAACTGCGTCTGGCCTGGATATTCAAGCGAGAAGAAAAAGAAAAGAGATATAAGCAAGAATATGAATATGAATATAAACTTTACAGATCCATGAGGGAAATTTTCTTAGGGTACATTGCATAAATTACCTTTTACATTGTACATTTCTGACAGTAACTTAAATAATTAATGAACAGCTTACTTACAGCAGCACATGAAATACTTTTTCTGAGATTCAGACAATTTTAAACATTTTTACGTTATCCCCCCCCCCCTCCCTCCCTCTCTCTCTTCTCTTTCACTCTTTTTCTCATTGAATCTCTCCCTCTCTCAATCCATTTCTCTCTCTCTTTTTTCCCTATTCTCTCTCAGCCTTTAAAAAAATTCAGGCCTTGAAACTTACTCATATAACTATTAATAAAAATCCCCCAAAGAATATAAACAATGAAAACTGATAAAAAAACTAATATTTTCTTTAGATGATAACCAATTAGGATTCACTCAGTGACAACTTCAAAAAAAAAAAAAAAGGAAATATTAAGTTTTATTAGTTCAGTCAATTTTACATAAAAACTGATTTTCTACTTAATAAATAAACAACAGATAATTAATCAAGCCAGTCATAATATTCAGAAATTACCGCAGTTGGAAACTAAAAGCAGATTTGAGAAGATAAACTGCATTTTTCCTCTAGCCAATGGATTGTTCATATTATAAAGGACAAAAACTCCAAATTAGTAAGTACCGTATCAGTCCTAGCAGTTCCATTTCTGTGTCTCTGATCAGCTGCAGCTGCGATGGACTAATGGTCTCAGTCTGGCATTGGGTGAGGAGAGAACAGGGGATAAAAATTCAATAGTTTTCAAAATTCAACACCAAGTAAAAATAATCATATGTGGACTTTTATATTGAAAAACAACTTTATTTACAACTGAAGCTCATTGGGGATAAATTCATATCATGTCATTTTTAAAACAAATAACGGTAAACCATAAATTGATATCTAGTACACTATTGGTTTAGAGCATTTTTGCAAGCCAAAACATGTATAATGTATAAAAATAATGATATTATCATTGCGCATGCATTTGATTTGAGATAATTGACTGATTGAGACTAATCACCCGCTCCTCTTATTTCTTACTAGAATGATCGGCTGTTTGTTCAGAACAATATTGACCACTAATTGACCTTGGCTGTATGACCTGTTTTTAATTCACTTTGATTGTAACGTACTGTGTTACACTGTATTGCAATTGCATTATATTGTATTTCAACTGAATTGTATTGGTTATCCTTATCCCTTCATTATGCCTTAGCAGTGTCGGGACACAGCTCCAAGGAGCTGGGGAAACCTCTAGACCACAAGAAATGAAGACAGGCTGATGATCAGTACACCGTACCTAAACTTGAGTGGCATAATGAGCAATACAAATGGGGTATTAATCGATCTTAAGCCAAACAATAGTTGCTGTTGCCTTTGGTGGTATCTGCCCATTGAGAAAAACCAATGAGCCGATTTACTACAGGGTGTCATTGTATTTCATTGATTTGTACTGTAGAGGCGTAGTTACCTCCAAGAAGAAGCCAGAGTTGGTCTCCATCCAGTGCAGTGCAAACAGCAGACAGCACCTGCGCAGCACGGCATGCAGTTCTGGCGACACCGCGCCCTGCAACTGCCGCATTGAGTCTCTGCAGCACTGCACAATGTACTGCACTCCGTGCACCTGGCAGAAACAACACGATAACAACAACAACAACAACAACAACAACAACAACAACAAAATTGTAAAAGATTGTAGTCACAGGTGCCAATGACACAATATGAAAAGAGAGAGTTCTTTTTTAAAGGGAAGCTAAAAAACATCTTACAGCACACTATTTAACAACATTTATGGTGCAAAAACTAAATTAAATAATTAATTTATGAAATAGAATTGAGGTGAAAAATTTGTCCCCTACAATGATTTTAAAATTAAAAGCAGACATTTGTGTGGCGATCCAGGAAAACCCGGTCAAAGTCGCTGAGAGCGCAACTGAGATATGACCGAAAATGTCTCAAAAAGTCATTTTTGATTGTGACCGAGTTAACAGTAGATTTGTTTTCTTTGATGTCTTAGCTTCATTTTGCAGTGTATTTCATCAGCGAAAATGTATTTTAAATATTGATTATCTTGAATTTTGTAATATACCTCTTGATCGTCCGTCCGACAAACGGTCTTTAAAATCGGAGATTTTTCCGATCACTTTTGAGACTTCTTGAACCTTTTGAACCCAATTGAATTTGGTATCAACAGATTACAGCGCACAACACGTGCACCTACAATGATAATAGGTCCGGTACTAAGGGAGTAACTCTGTACCCCGACCTCTGTCAGTCTTGTCCTGGTGGTGATTACATTATGTCCCACTTCCCGGATCAACCGCGTTTCAACGTCGGACAGACTGGGGCCATTGTTGACGGCTTGCCCCACCGCACAGACCCCCTGCCTTCCACCAAACTTGTTGTTTGTATCCCGGAAACCATCCAATTGAGCGCAGCAGAAGTATCAGTACTCAGCAAGGGCTTGAAATTTATCCCCCTCACCAAGCGTATTAATGATTCCCAGCTAGAAGCAGACATTCATCGTTTCATGAGGATCCTTTGCCTTCGCCATCACTTTGGCGGCTCGGATGATGCTTTTGACACAATGGCAGGGGTTGATGGTGTGTCTTCTGACAGTGACCCATTCGGTATTTTCCACTGCAAAAAGAGCTCATGGACCCCTAAACCAGGTCAGTCTCTGGCCCTAGACCACTACATAAAAAGGACATGGCATGCCATCAGACAGTCTTCTCCTAGACCGATCCGGCGCTCTAACCTTTCACCTGAGGAGTGGTC